>BQNB010004997.1:0-92671 GCA_026074375.1 Tanacetum coccineum | reverse complement strand
AGTGATATTATAAAGAGGGTTTTTTGGCATTAAATAGTCACGTACTTTCTCAAATGTGAGCATATGGTACGTGCACTAAAAAAATTGCCCATATGGTACCTCAACTTTCAATTTCGTGCTAATATGGCCACAAACTTTTTTTTCCACCTGATTGACCTGCAAACTGATGATGTGGTCTGCCAAGTCATCAAAAGTGTACGTATTCTATGTTTTCGTCCGATTTCTTACGTATTCGTCTGATTTCTTATGTTTTCTTCCGTTTTTTACTTTTGCGTCCGATTTCTAACGTTTTCGTCCGATTTCTTACGTTTCTGTCCGTTTTTTACATTTTCGTTTGTTTTTTTACGGTCTGTCCGATTTCTTACGTTTTTGTCTATTTTTTTTTACGTTTTCGTCTGTTTTTTTACGTTTTTGTTTATTTTTTACGTCTTCGTCTGATTTCTTACATTTTTTCCGTTTTTGTCCGATTTCTTACGTATTCGTCCGATTTCTTACATTGTCGTTTGTTTTTTTACGTTTTTGTCCGATTTCTTACGTTCTTCATCTGTTTTTTACGTTTTCGTTTGTTTTTTACGGTTTCTTCGATTTCTTACGTTTTCACCCGTTTTTTTATGTTTTCGTCCGTTTTTATATTTTCGTCTATTATTTTACGTCTTCGTCCGATTTCTTACGTTTTTGATCGTTTTCTAACGTTTTTCTATGTTTCCGTCTGTTTTCTTCCATTTTGGACGTTTTCTTTTGTATATTGACCTCTTTCTTCGTTTTCTTACGTTTTATACGTCTTTATTCAATTTAAAAAACAGACAAAAACGTAAAAAAGACGAAAATGGACGGAAACGTAAGAAAACAGACGAGAACACGAAAATGTAAAAAAACGGACGAAAACGTAAAAAACGGACGAAAACGTAAGAAATTGGGCGAAAACGTAAAAAACGGACGAAAACGTAAAAAAACGAACGAAAACGTAAAGTATAAAACCAGACGGAAACGTAAGAAAACAGACGAGAACACGAAAACGAACGAAAACGTAAAAAAATGGACGAAAACGTAAAAAACAGACGAAAACGTAAGAAATTGGACGAAAACGTAAAAAAACAGACGAAAACGTAGGAAATCTGATGAAAACGTAAAAAAACGGGCGAAAACGTAAAAAAATAAACGAAAACGTAAAGTATAAAACCAGACGAAAACGTAAGAAATCGGACGAAAACGTAAAAAAAACGTAGCATTTTTAGTACACGTACCATATGAGTACATTTGAGAAAGTAGATAACTATTTAATGTGTGTTTAATACAAACAAATACTTTATATTTTATTAATAAAATGCCACGTCAGCTTTTGGAACAAATTTAGCCGGTTTAACCGGTAGTCGGTAAAAAAGTGACCATATGGGCACGAAATTGAAAGTTGAGGTACCATATGGGCAATTTTTTTAGTACACGTACCATATGGGCACATTTGAGAAAGTACGCGACTATTTAATGCCAAAAACCCTTAATTTAAAAACCATAATAAAGTTTACTAACAACTTTTTAGAGGGCGAGGCGTGGTGGTGTTAAAAAAATATTTCGAGGAAAAAGAAGTATTAGAGTAAAATATTTTGAAAATTTTCAAAAAAAAATGTTTTTTTTTTTTTTCGAAAATTTTTTGAAAAAATTTCGAAAATTTTTACAAATTTTTTCGAAAATATATATTTTTTTAGAACATTTTTTTTGAAAAAAATGTATATTTTCTCGATATTTTTTATAAAAATGTGTAAAAATTTTCGAAAAAAAAATCGAAACATAAAAAATTTTCGAGGAAAAAGAAGTTTAGATAAAAAAATTTCGAAATTTTTTTTTTCGAAAAAAATTGTTCGAAAGAAAAAATTTTCGAAAAAAAGAAAAATATATTAAAACCACAGGGATGATTTTTGAAACTTCCTCAAACGATCGTTAGCTAAATTGACTAACGTTGTCACATAATAACTAACGGTACAAACGTTTTGTTCAAGTTGAAAAATAATTTGAAAGTACATTGGTGATATTGGTAATAAAAAAGTAAAT
This sequence comes from Tanacetum coccineum, assembly GCA_026074375.1. NCBI lineage: Eukaryota > Viridiplantae > Streptophyta > Magnoliopsida > Asterales > Asteraceae > Tanacetum > Tanacetum coccineum. The sequence goes on along the minus strand of BQNB010004997.1, from coordinate 90,625 downwards.
GGTTCATTGTGGTAAGTTTCAGAAAGTACGTTGCTATTCTATGGCTTTTACCCTTTCTTTTTACCAAAATATTGGGTATGTGTTACCTAAAGTTTACTAAGAGCATCATATACGTCTAGAAGAACCAATAGACCAGGGTGCTATTACAGTATTCCCCTACTTTTAGATCTATTCTTTTAGTAATCCCATATGTCATCGAAGAAAATATATCTAAACTTGTACAACACCGCAAACTAGAAGCTCAAATCGAGAACAACTATGTCAATGACGCTTGAAACCGACAACAACCCACCAACAAACTCTCAAAACTGGGCGGCCAAGAGCACAACAACAATCGCCGAATACGGAAATAACAAGTCAAAAATGGAGGCAAAAGGGTTAAAGAAAGTTTTCATAATTTTAATTGCTAATACTTTCAAAATTGTTAGTAACGAGCGGGTTTGCCCGCGCTCCGCTACAGGACGGTTGGTGACGTCGTTGTTGTTGATGGTGATTGCCGTTGTCGTTGTGATATTTCAGTTCTCTGACCCACATTCGCATTTGAGCATGTCTGCAAACATGAAAGAGAATCATTTAGTATTTGATTAGATCATAAGGTTATCAAATACAACAATTTATTCGTGTATGGTATATTTAAAGATAGCAAGTTAGTGTGCTAAAAAAAGGGCATTTTCTAAGTTTCAGATACATGCGTTACTCCTAATTTCTATTCACCTTGATCATACGGCTACTTGAAATCAATATACGTACCTGTAATGGGAATCTGATAAATGCAAACCTTTACGGTACATATGAATCCCAATAGTCATAACAGGAAGTGCTAGAAAAAATGGAGTTGATGAAGCAGCTTCTTTTGTGCTTAGCGATCCCATCAAAAGTAGTTTGATATGACTAATGCTGCAACTATGCACCCATGAATATCATGTCAAAACACGGCACTACTTTAATCTATGTTCAACACAATTTCTGTAGTTAGTTGCTTGAAAAGTATTAAAATATAAATTCTTTTGTGTTAAAGCTTGAAAGATACTGAGAGTGATTACTAATTGAATTATCTGATGACGATAGACAGCGAACATGCCTTTGAAAGTCAGTGCCAAACGATCTTGTTGCAGCAACTGAACGACCCATAATAATGATGTGAATCAACGACTTTAAACTGGGCAACTTGAGTACTTATGTTCAAGTTATACTCACTTTCATATTGCCCATAATAATGATGTAAATCAGCGCCTTTAAAACTCCTATTTGGAATCAGCGCCAAACACCCCTTAATGTATTTTCTGCACTTCATTTATTTTCGTTTGGATCCTGTAAACAACAAAAAAACCATTATGTGAGGTAGAAGATATTCAAACGATAGATAATCGTCTTTGCATCGCTCACCTTGTAAAGAGCTAGAATTGGAAAAAATGGATGGGTTGGACAATGGGTCAAAACAGCGGGTCAAGTCAGGCTGACACCTGAACACTTCTTTATCTTTTTATGATCTTACAATAAAGGTGTGTTCACTGTGTTTTGAAAACTAAAATGTTACAATGACACTCTAAACTCTTTGATAATTTTTTTGGAGAGTTTTATGCATTTAAATACATTTTGGTGACTTTCAACCTATTTGACTCATTTGATAAGTTTTTTTAAAGGGTGTTTGGGATTGCGTGTTGGGGGACTTGTTACCAAACTTACTCCTCATCAGCTTTATATATCCACCTCCAAATTTTTCGTTAATGTGATATAGCTAAACATACCTTCTTATATCGTTGTCTATCAACAACATTTTTGTAGTAGCTAGCCTAATACGCATTCGTTTAGTTGAGCATAATCTTCCATTCATCTCAGTCATAGCGTATATTTGTTTAGTCTCATCTCCAAAATTTACGTCGCGTGGAGCTGGAAGGGTTGAGTTCACCGAGATCTATTCATGGGCGAAAATGAAGACGTAAGAAATGGTCTACAACAACAAAAATAAATTACAAAAATAGAAGCGAAAAGAAAGAAAACATTCATATTTGGTGTCAACAAAGATGGAGTCTGTGGACTGGCTAGGCAAAATGTGGCTCACCCCGACGCCGTGGTATCTGTACAGTCAGTGGAACACCGTGTCCTTACATTCCGCGCATAAGACTCACGCTGCATTTGAAACCCATAAGAATCAAGTTGAGGCTGTGGCTTGCGTTTCCTACAACTTGAAGAGGTTCCACGCATATCCGATGATGTTCCTGAACAACATTAAGAAGGAAAAAATTAAAACGAAGGTGCGAAAAATATCAATAGTGAAACACGTGATCAATTTCACAAACCTTTAGGAGCGACACTACTTGTTTGAGTCTTCAAAGTATGACTCACTTCAACACAGTTAGCAACATCAGTACATGTACAATCATTCAGAAATCGTGGCCTCATATTTCGTCCCGTCCAGCAGACAGGGGATGCATATCCACACCCATTTGAGCCCCCAAAACCTACTGTCCATACAGCGAAATCACCACGATTATGGTTCCAAACAACGCTACCACATCCACCTTCTACTATAACCTGACCTAAACACGTTTCTAGGACCACCAGCCCAACGGTTATCGCCACCTACACCCCCACCCACGGCAACTGGAACCATCTCATTCAACCCAACTGAGTTGCACGAAAGCACCTGCACATGTAATATATATCAGATTAAAAAATTGACAGGTTTCAAATTAACATTGCAACACTATGTTAAAACAAAGTGTAATTGAGTAGAATTAACTTTTAGTAATAGAAACCGTACCCCCATATTTCCCCTTGCTTAACAAATAAGCTCTTCTGCATAACCATCACAGCGCCATTCTTCTAACAACCCCTAAATAAGTTCAATCACATGCTTATAATATTGCGGGCACAATAAAGAAGTAATACATGTATCTTGCGTATGATTAGCTAACCTTATCAGCGCCAAGGTGTTATGATGGTACAAAGTTGTACAGAAAACAGGAGGGACACATCAGCCTGAGTAACCTGCTTGAAAGAAAATAAAAAAAATGTTCATAAAAAGCTTTTAAAGTAAAAATGAACTTATGACATTTCCCAATTTCAACAACTTATATGCCTATATTCAGCGACACAAAGTTACTTAACCTAAACCACAATTTCATTCACTTGAATCATATACTAATGAACATTAGCCAGAATCCTATTCAAAGCTATTTCAATAATCAAAAACAGCCAAAGATTTCTTTAATTTGACGCTCAGTCATGCAAGTATTCCCGACTAACTAAATAGATAATCAAAGCAATACTATTGTGAATATGCCTAAACTAACTGTTTGACCCAAACCGAACATAATAGACTAACTATTTATGCGTATGATAATATGATAATAACATTCAGAACCAAATACCAAACACCAAACACCCCAAAAGTTACCCAAACCAATCATGAGAAATATAGTGAAATAAGAAGAAACATTAGAGCTAATAACTATACCTTGCAACGACTCGGCATTCTCTTGAGGAAGAAATCATCAGGCTGCTACATAAGCTACTAATCCAAACGCCTACCTTCATCTCCCATTCTTAGTAATTTGGACAAACCAAAAACCCTAAATTTAAAAAACACAAAATTAAACACAATTAAACTACCATCAAATTCTAACTTATTTAAATATACCTAGATTTCAATTCAACACAGTTCTCAAAAACAAAAAAAAAAAAAAAAAAAAAAAATCCAAGATCGATATTCGAATAAAAAAAATCAATGAGTATACCTTTGTTTTGTCATCACACTTGACGAATTCATGACCACTTTATCCTGATACCATGTATCAAAAAGTGAGATCCAGTATAATAAGCCAATTCAAAGACCCCCTAAATCATTGGCCCTTAGATACTAAGAATTGGTTATCGGTAAACCAAAACTCATGACCAATTTCCAAACCAAAATAATAAGAAAAGATTGAGAGATGGGAGGGATGAATTTGAGAGGTGTAATACTCCGCAAATTCTGGTAAATAATTTAATTATATTTTATTCCTATTTTTTTACATCTAAGTAATTTATTTTACGGTTTATGCAATTATGTAATTTTAACGTTTTCGGTAATTCTAAGCCGTCTTTTAGTTTGTTGTATGTTTGCGTGCTTATCATAATTAAGATATTCTCATATTTTACCCCGAGGAATTTATAAAATTTATTTTAGTAAAATTTATTTTATTTTCGCGTCTTGATCGAACCTTGCTAAAAACCCGCATTATGAGCTTAAACCTTACTTTTAATTATACACTTACCTTTTTATTTAATACTACATAAGTTGTTATTACAATTAAAAAAATTAATAAAAAAAATTAAGCTTTATATGGGACGACTAGCACACACACAAAACACAGACAAAAAAATAAATATTTCCCTCTCCTTCATAACCTCGGTTTGTAAGATTCACGAAAACTATGATCCGGTGGTCTTGGTGAGTCAAACCACATGATAGCCATTTTAGTGAGAGAGAGTAGTGAGATGGAAGATGAACTTGATATTAGATGGATATGAATGAAAGATACAAAATGACTCCAACCAAAATGATGACTCAACCCCTCTATGGAAGCCATAGAGGGGTATATATAGCCCATACGCCTCTAAACTATACATAGTTGCCTATTCTAGTCCTCGCGTATGTGACTATGATAAACTATGGTAATTCTGTAATGTCGTCACGTAAAAGTGAATTCCCAACAATCTTCCCCCACGGGACGATATACAGAATTACTTACAATAATTTCCTAACAAGTACATAATGATAAAGAACAAGAACTTCCATGAAGCTTCATATGCTGATGACGTCTTCTGTGGTGTTTGACTTCAAGTCTGCACTCCAACATGAATCATCTTTGTAGTACTTTGTAGGAGAAATACTGTAATAGGCACGAACTAAGTAACCCATACACTTCTGGTTAAGGAGAAGCTTCTGAATTAGCTTCCCCCTAATTCGTGCCTCATATACATGATTTAGAAGCTTTCAAAGCTTCCCCCAGCTTTCAAAGCTTCCCTCCAAAACTAGCAATGAATTAGCTTCCCCCTAATTCATGCCACATATTCTTTATTTAGAAGCTTTCAAAGCTTCCCCCCAAACTAGCAATCCTCTCTTGAGCAGTTTCAAAGCTTTCTTACAAGCTTAGAATAATTAAGTGCACAGCGGAATTGGTAAGATACCACATCAATTTTTACTGCTCCTTTAGGAATAAGCTTAGTGATTGATTGTTTGGGGTAAGCATTAACTAGATCAGCAACATATCTTCTCACGCTTGAATATTATTCTCACCAACACTTCTCCCCCTGGAATTCAAATAATGCATATTAAAGGTTCAAGATATCACTTCTCCAATGTACTGATAAATGCACTAAAGCCATAGTTAAAAGCGATGTTATTCTTTGCTGGTTTATGACTAATTGTCTTACCTTGGCTGGCCTCAACTTATAAAATTCAAGGAATAGGATGCTTATGTCAGCTTTCAAGAAATAGAAAGGCAAAGGCTCAAGGGTGTTTCTTTCCTTACCCTTGCTGGGTAATGACATTGTCGATCAAGCAAACACCTTGGATAGTCGAACTTACTCTGAGTACTTGCTCCTTGTGAGGATAAAATTAGCTAAGATCTTACATGTGAGAACAATTTGCTGATCAAATCTCTACTCATTAAACTATCTCTGGCCTAATCATTTTACCAACGTTTTGTAGGCTATTTGAATTTAACACTGATGACAGTAAACCCGATATACCAAATAGAAAACTGAAGTAGGAATTTCCATGTTCTTGTGACTTAAGACTTTCGATAATGTTGGAAGAACGAATGTATAGAATTTTGTGTTCCAAGCAAATCTCTAAGTACTCATACCACCTCCCAAAGTTATGAGACTTTCATCACCTCTTGCGATTATCCACAACGTCTTAGCGTGTGACACTGAGTACTACATCGTAATTCCTTTAAGTGATAGTTAACCAGGTCTTCAACCATCCACCCCTTGACTGCTGTAAACTAGATAAACCAAGTCTTCAACTTAAATTAAGCTCGAGCAAGTTATCATTAAAAGTCATGCATCCAGCCAACCTCGACTTTAAGATAAAATAAGTTCACGCCTTCGTTAAAATGCACTTCGTTCCTCAAATTAAGTGATTCCGATTCAACTCCGTAGCACAAAAAAATTAAGTAAAATCTAGCCTTTAAGTTTCATGATTCTTTATCCAAATTGATCCCGGTCTCGTCACTGATCTTGTTACTTTAAAAATTATCACTTTGTCACATTTTAAGCCCCATTTAGCATGTATGAAATATCGGGCCCAAGATAAATTGTTATACCCGGCCTACCAATGACTGTTGTACCCAATCCATTGTTACCACAAGTCAGTTTCAGTTGAGATATAAGTATCATTTGCCCCCTAATTTCTCTCAACCCTAAACATTTCCTAACCCTAATCTCTCTTTTCATCCGCCTCCACACCATTATTTTCTTAGGCAGTCATCAAATCCATCTCTGTAGTCACAAAAGCAGATCCAAACTCATCCACTCCAACACGAATCTTCAATCACAAAATGAAAGATCTTCCAACAGATATAGCACCTCCTTTAACCCTCCAAATGATAACACACAAACCGACCCTCAGACTTGAAATTCATCTCAGTCACCTCAACCAATTTCGAAGTAAAGATGAATTAAGTGGCTTCTAGATCTTGTTAAATAAGGTCTCAGGTAGGTGTTTCTTGTTTGTTTGTGAGTCTTGTAATCGAAACAAAGAATGATTCATAACCCAAGTGTTATAAGAATTTTCTTTAAATTCGAATATTAATTACAGATAAGTGTCATCTTCTTTCGGATCTATGATGATATTTCTTTCACTTGTTAGATCTTATAAAGATCTTAACGAATTTGTTTATCACGAAAGAAATAATCTGAGATCTAAAGGATTATATATGTGACGAGTCATGTTGATGAAGGAGATGGGATAGGAGTTATTGTGTTAGATTTGTTGTGATTGAGACTGAGGCAGTTATGATGTTGCTGTTGTTATTTGTTGTTGTTTGACATATACTTATGGTCTCGAGTCATAACTTCTTTTCTCATCTTATCATATGGTCTGACTTTTTGACTCATTGAGTTTGACCCGGGTCAACTAGATAAATACCGAGTTGACTCGGTTTGGGTTTAGATCGGTTGCTACTGAATGGACTAGATCGGTTCACACTGTGTTGAAACTAGTTCGGTTCCTAAAGGAACCAACTCGTTCGGTTCACAAAAATCAACTCGTTCGGTTCACATGTATTTTGACTCGTTCGGTTCGAGTTGATTTGAACTCGTTCGGTTCTCCGTGTATTATCACTCGTTCGGTCCTCATTTGATATATCTCGTTCGGTTCTCATAGATTTTGACTCGTTCGGTTCGAATTGATTTGAACTCGTTCGGTTGTACTATACCCAAAAACATGGATCTGAGTTGTTGCTTTCTCAAACCATATGGAATCAAAAAAACAGATAAGCTCAAAAATAAGCTTGTGATTAAGACTAGAAAAATAAGCTTATCAAGAGCTAAAGAACTGTTAAGATGAAGGACTTTTTGGACAATAAATGAACCAAAAAATTGAAAGATACTGTTATAAAACAGAAACCCAACAAAGACAGATCTGAAATTGTGACTAGACCGAACGGACCATAAAGATAAACCCGACCCAAGAGTGTGTAGCCATGGCTCTTGATACCAATTGTAAGATTCACGAAAACTATGATCCGGTGGTCTTGGTGAGTCAAACCACATGATAGCCATTTTAGTGAGAGAGAGTAGTGAGATGGAAGATGAACTTGATATTAGATGGATATGAATGAAAGATACAAAATGACTCCAACAAAAATGATGACTCAACCCCTCTATGGAAGCCATAGAGGGGTATATATAGCCCATACGCCTCTAAACTATACATAGTTGCCTATTCTAGTCCTCGCGTATGTGACTATGATAAACTATGGTAATTCTGTAATGTCGTCACGTAAAAGTGAATTCCCAACACGGTTCACAACAACCACCATCAAGGGGTATCATCTTCTTGATTTCTTCTTAATGCAAGCATATAAAAGGTGATTTTAAGGTATTCTAAGGTGTTTTAAGGGTTTAATTTCTCCAATTTCAAGTTTAATCAAGAATCAAAGAATTAGGGTTTCATCATTATTTGGGGTTTTTCAAGAATCGTGCTCTAGTCATTTTCCTTGTGATGTAAGCTTTTCAAGAAGGTCAAAAACATCATTTTTTATGAGGTTTTGGGGCTGATGTCGTGGGTTGATTAGAAGGGTTCATTGGTTGGATTTCTATCTTGCTTAATCTTGCTATTGCAAGTAGTTTGAACTTATTTTCAATACCTCTTTGATGCATTATGTGCATAATTTATTTTTTATTTTTTTACTATTTGGAATCTATATGCATGTATGTATAATTAGCTTTGATAAAAATGTGATAATAGTTAGTTAAGATGATGGGGAGTAGGATTTGGAAAGTTTTTGTGAAGTTGTAATGATGAATTGGTTATGTTTGGTAGAGTTTATTAGGTTTTGAAAATGTTAAATTCATGCATAAAATTAGATGCCTCGTTAGGGTGTCGTGAAAATATTTTTATAAAATTTAGGTTTTAAAATATCTTAGTATTCGACGAGTGATCATTTAAAAAAAATTGACCCGTAACTCTTAAAAACGAAAATTTTATAGCCTTCTGAAGTTTGGAAAATTTTTATATTATAAATCTGCACATTTTAGTAAAATTAAATTATGCGCGGAACTGAAGATTCACCCTTGAGCCTTTGCCTTTCTTTTATAGCCTTCTGTCCCGTTTCGGCCTTCGGCCGAAACACAAAAGTTGTTCGAAACAATGTTTTCTACTATGCATTATAGATTTCGGCTCAAAAGTGCATAAAAGTGGTGTTTTTGATCAAAATGCAGGTGTGCGTTTTTTATAAAAAAAATTCAGCATTTGTTTTTGAAAAGTGAGTTGGTGCAGTTTTCAATCGAGGTTCGGGCCCTTTCTGGTCCCAACCGGCCTTCCGTTTAAATATAAAAGATTCTCATTTTGACGTTTTACATAAAAAAATCACGAGTTTAGGTCTGAAAATGCTTGATGATAGGGTAAAAGTAGGCTCAAACTTGGTAAAAATTCTTTTCGGAAAGTCATAAAAAGTTGCTGATTTTTTTGTAAAAAGAGTCTAGGAGCGTTTTAGAGTCCGTTTAAGATTGTAAAACTTTAACCAATAGTATTTTACATCTAATAAAATGTTGGGGTGTATTTGGCGATGTCTAAAAATAGTAAGTTTGAGTTTGGATCACACACACACGCACACGCGCACGCACGCACGCACGCGCGCACACACACACACACATACACGCACGCACGCACACACACACACACACACACACATATATATATAGAGCAAGGATCAAATGAGAATAATACTTACATTAGAATGATAGAAAAAAACACTGCCAAAATTTTCAGTTGACACCTACTAAAAGGATGCATATCATTATATAATTTCATCACTCAATTTTGATATGGTGTAGCTAAAAATCATTAGTATCTTTATTTAAAGTTTTTATTCTTTATATTTTGGGATATTTTAAAAATTTGGTAAGCTTAGTGATCTGACACTGATAAAAAAAATGAACATTTTTATGAGTCGATAACAACGTCCTAAATTTCTGGACTTTTTGGAAATGAAAAACTTTCCTAAAATAAAAACTTTTTAAAAATTGAAGCTTTCTAAAAATAGAAATTTTTCAGAAAAGTAGCGAAACTTAAAAACGAAATTTACGTTCTTAAAAGCTTGTTTATGTTAAATATCTTAGGTTGTGCACACATATGGATTCTATATCTCTTGTTTATATATATATATATATATATATATATATATATATATATATATATATATATATATATATATATATATAATTTATATATTTATTAGTATATATGTCTTTATGTCCATTTTTATTTATATTATGTAATTCTTTTTCTAATTGCGCACCATTTTCTAAGTCGCGGTTAGGAGATCATATCTTCTCTTTTTCTCTCGTTGTTAGCTATTTATTTACTTTACTTTCGGTGAGTGTTCATAGCCTCTTTTTCCATGTTTTCCTGGGGTGAAAATGATACTAAATAAATTTTGAAATGTTTTAAGTGCTGCAAATAATTGTTTACTTGGTTCTGGACATTATTTGATATTGTATGACTCATATTGTTTGCATTTATGGATCGAAGAGGTACGCCTACCTCATATTGTTTGCATTTCTGGATCGGAGGGGTACGCCTACCTCATATTGTTTGTATTTCTGGATCAGAGGGGTACACCTACCTCATATTGTTTGCACTGGATCGGAGGGGTACGCCTACCACATATTGTTTGCATTTCTGGATCTGAGGGGTACGCCTACCTCATATTGTTTGCATTTCTGGATCGGAGGGGTATGACTACCTCATATTGTTTGCATTTCTAGATCGGAGGGGTACGACTACCTCATATTGTTTGCATTTCTAGAGCGGAGGGGTACGCCTACCTCACATTGTTTGCATTTCTGGATCAGAGGGGTACGCCTACCTCATATTGTTTGCATTTCTGGATCGGAGGGGTACACCTACCTCATATTGTTTGCATTTCTAGATCGAAGGGGTACGCCTACCTCATATTGTTTGCATTTCTGGATTTTGAGGGGTACGCCTACCTCATATTGGTTGCATTTTTGGATTGGAGGGGTACGTCTACCTCATATTGCTTGCATTTGTGTATAATCTTCATATATGTCCTAATGGTTATGATTCGCAGCAAGAGTAAGTAATTGTGTTAAACCTATGAATCTCACCAACATTATGTTGACGTTTTAAAGTATCATTTTCAGGTATAATGCTCGGAGAGAAGCCGCACAGATATATATTTTGAAGACTCTTCATTTTTATACATTCGATAAAACTTCTTTTGAAAATACTGTGTTTTGTAAAAATTTCTATATTTACATTCAACAAAAAGTTTATCTAAACATATTTTATGTTTGAATATATGGGATATTTTAAAACTGTTAGGACCTGTTTGTAAACTATGATATTTTAAGGCGTCGAATGTGAAACATTTTGAAAAGTATTTTAAAATGTCTTATTTCAGAGGTCGTTTTTCGTGATTTGTACCTTATGCCTTGAAGTCGAACCCCAATGTTACCTTTTCGATGTAGTCCGATTTTGGGGGTGTGACAGATTGGTATCAATGCTGCAGTCATAGAGAATCGAGTCGTTTTCAAAACCTAGATTATGACTATTTTTCAAATTTTAGAGTCTCTCCTTGTTTTATCTGATATTCGTGTGTGCGTACTTCCTGTTTCTTTATATTTATTCCCTCGAGCATTACTATTAGTATTATATGGATAATGATTTTATAATACTTGACTTTCTTTTCGATCTCTTACGTTTACCTTCGTGAGTATCACTATTTATTAATATACAAGTTATTTATATAAATGTCGACTATGTTCGATCACATATGTTTACCTTCTAGAGCGTCACTATATTTTCTTTTTATATAAATGTTGTTTATATAAATACTAAAACTCTTCTAAGACATTGTGAGTGACACAATGACTTTATTTATTTTCAAGACGTTGTGAGTGATACAACGATCTCTAAAACATTCTCATGACATTGTTAGCGATACAATGGTCTCTAGAACTTCTCTTGATTTTCCATAATATCATTTTCGACGATACTGAAATTCGACATATTTTGCCGATCCCATTGGTTATTTTATTATTCGACTCTGAGCTGGACATTCGCCTCGTACTTCTGAAACGTATATGACGTTATGTAACCCACCGCATCGAAACACACCGACGAATTTGAATACGACTATTAACTTGTCACCTCGTATGTGGCACCTTGGAGCACCTACTTTCGCAACACGACTCATTAACGTCTTATCCATTTTCTCCTTTTCTCCTTGTGATTTTGGAGAATTATGCTACCAAGAAGACAATTGCTAAAGTTCAGCAGCTACCAAACGACACATAGCCCAACGTATGGCTGACATGATCTTTCGCTTAAAAAGGAACAAAATCTGAGATGCCGAGAATGAATCGCGCATAAAGACCCTTGAGACAAACCACGATATTGAAAGTCACGTCTTCTGACTAGGATATCATTGGGATCGACACAACCAGCATTCCCCACTCCGAAGAGAGAATCTCGACCATCATAATTAATGATGACTTTTTTTATTTAAAACATTTCTTTGAAAACTCTCGATGTATTGTTTGCTTTGTGGTACAGATATATCTACCCCCTTCAATAATAAATTGTTTGTACCATTAAGTTCTCACATTCTATTTTAACATCCTTGATAAACCACTTTCTTATTATGTGCCATTTTAGCCATTTGGTATTAACACCCTTTAAAATACTTAATTGTTTGTACAATTAATTCACCTATCTCGTTTAGAAATTCTGACACATTGTTCCTTTGAAATATACCTCTTTCAATTATTAGAAATAATACCCCCGTTGCATCGATTAATTTCCCGAATGACTCTTTATAGTATTTCATAATTCTTTAAGTTCTTTCTTTTTGACCGTTATTATATTTTGATATTCTTGACACCTACTTCTATCCTACCATTAATATGGTCAATTGATTATTTGTTTGCCTTATTATTCGTACAAATGAATTTCTTACTTCCTTGATTCGTAATTTGTTTATGCGGATCATTCCTGATATTATTCTTTTGATCATTATTACACTTGTACATATGTTCATTTACATGCTCGCGATATATTTTATTGTTCCTTCATATACTCTCATTCATTCCTCTCGCGATGTTATGACTATTCTTCTTTTATGACCCGCATCATCCTTTCGTTGTATTGATTTATGATTGTTCGCTACTTTGTTCATAAAATAATTAATCTCTCGTTTAGAATTCTCTAAGCCTGAAATATCAAACTCATTAGAACCCATTTGCAATGGCATTCACTTCCTTTGAAGATTAATAATTTATCTGATTCCTCTGTTCGCATTGATTATTGACACAAATTCATTTTTCGATCTTGATACGTATTGATACTTGAGATATGCTTCTTGGATCATCGTTATGACATAATAATTCAACACTTTCAATTGTTTTCTCATTAGTACAGATATTCCCTCTCTTCATTAATGATTTTCATACCAACTAATCCGTACCTACAAGCACATTGCAGACATTTCATGCCTTAACCATTGTTTATTCAATATTAGTTTGTTATCTTGTTTGATTATTATATTGAACCCCTCGAACATGTTTTGACGCATAATCTAAAGATAGAAGCTTCGCCTCTGCATTGAAAGAAATGTTTATCTGGTGAAAACCTTGACATGCCGCTAAATGAAATTCGACTAGTCAACAAGCTACCCTTTTATCAAGGAGCCTATAGTTATCATATACCATGAGGTCACACAACTAAAGCAGAGCTATATCGCTATAATCAAAGTTTATTGGAATTCTCGCCAAGGACCTGAATTTACTTGGGAGCGAGAAGATCAGTTCAAGGCGAAGTACCCGCACTTTTTCACCACCTCCTCGCCTGCTGCAGTCGCCAGTTGAACTCTGGGGACCAGAGTTCCCTTAGGGGGATCGATTGTAATACTCCGCAAATTCAGGTAAATAATTTAATTATATTTTATTCCTATTTCTTTTACATCTAAGTAAAAAACTTTTTTTACAGTTTATGCGATTCTGTAATTTTAACACTTCCAGTAATTCAGAGCCGTCTTTTAGCTCGTTGTCTGTTTGCATGCTTATCATAATTCAAATATTCCCATATTTTACCCCGAGGATTTTATAATTTTATTTTAGTAAAATTTATTTTATTTTCGCGTCTTGGTCGAACCTTGCTAAAAACCCGCATTATGAGCTTAAACCTTACTTTTAATTATACACTTACCTTTTTATTTAATACTACACAAGTTGTTATTACAATTGAAAAAATTTAATAAAAAAATTATATGGGTCGACGAACACACACACAAACACAGACAAAAAATATATATTTTCCTCTCCTCCTTTGTCCTCCATAACCTCGATTCACAACCACCACCATCAAGGGGTATCATCTTTTTGATTTCTTCTTAATGCAAGCATACAAGGGGTGATTTTAAGGTATTCTAAGGTGTTTCTAAGAGTTTAATTTCTTCATTTTCAAGTTTAATCAAGAATAAAAGAATTAGGGTTTCATCATTATTTGGGGTTTTTTAAGATTCGTGTTCTAGTCATCTTCCTTGTGACGTAAGCTTTTCAAGAAGGTCAAGAACATCATTTTTATGAGGTTTTGGGGCTGATTTTGTGGGTTGATTAGAATGGTTCATTGGTTTGATTTCTACCTTGCTTAATCTTGCTATTGTAATTATTTTAAACTTATTTTCAATACCTCTTTGATGCATTATGTGCATAATTTTTTTTATTTTTTTACTATTTGGAATCCATATGCATGTATGTATAATTAGCTTTGATAAAAATTTGATAATAGTTAGTTTAGATGACGGGGAGTAGGACTTGGGAAGTTTTTGTGAAGTCGTGAAGATGAATTGGTGATGTTTGGTAGATTTTATTAGGGTTTGAAAAAGTTAAATTCGTGAAGAAAACTAGATGCCTCGTTAAGGTGTCGTTAAAATATTTTTATAAACTTTAGGCTTACAAATATGTTAGTATTCGTCGAGGCGATCATTTTAAAAAAAAACTGACCCGTAAATCTTAAAAACGAAGATTTTTATATTAAAAATCTACACATTTTAGTAAAATTAAATTCTGCGCAAAACTGAAAGGGTCGTTTGCCGAAACACGAAAGTTGTCCGAAACAATGTTTTCTGCTATACATAATAGGATTTCGGCTCAAAAGTGCATAAAAGTGGTGTTTTTGATCAAAATGCACGTCTGAGTTTTTTATAAAAAAATTCAGCATTTGTTTTTAAAAAGTGAGCTGGTGCAGTTTGCAATCGAGGTTTCAGGCCCTTTCTGGTCCGAACCGGCCTTCCGTTAAAACATAAAAGTTTCCCATTTTGACGTTTTACATACAATTTCGCTAGTCTAGGTCTGAAAATGCTTGATGATATGGTAAAAGTGGGCTCAAACTTGGTGAAAATTCTTTTCGGAAAGTCGTAAAAAGTTGCTGATTTTTGTTGTAAAATGAGTTTAGGAGCGTTTTAGAGTCTGTTTAAGATTGCAAAACTTTAACAAATAGTATTTTACATATAATAAAATGTTGGGGTGTATTTGGCGATATCTAAAAATAGTAAGTTTGAGTTCGGATCACACACACACACACACACACACATATATATCTTTACATTATATATAACAGGAGACATTTGACCATTTTATGCCACATCATAATGCCATGTCATTAGTTTTTTTTTGTAATTTTTTTTATTTATCATTAGTTTTCCATACCATCGGTTAGTTTCACAAAAAACACACTTTAGTGCATTTTCCCCCTCCTTATTCTCTTTCTTCCATCTTAACTGCTGTTTGATCATTAAAATCATCAATTGATCATCACAATATTCTCGATTCATTATCAATGTTATCATCACATTAATCAATAACAATGATTTTATATCAGATTTGATTTTTAGCCGGTTCATCAAGGTAATTGATTACAATCTAATAATTAAATATCAAAATTGAAGCTATTTGATCATATTATAAGTTAACTTGATTCAGTTTTTGTATATAAACTATGGATTCAAATCAAGCGATTGAGAAAATTACAGTTGCGAGCGAGTCGAATCGAATAATGAATGATGTTATTGTTGCAACAATTGGTTTATGTGCTTTGTTAAATGGTTCAGTATCTACTTACAAGTTTTAAAGATATGGGTATTTGGTTGAATGTATCAGCACCTATTTTGCGCATCAGTTGCAGTCATATGTGTGTTTGGTTATGTGTTTTAGCACCAATGCACAAGTAAGTTATTTGACACTTTTAAATTATTTTGTTTTTTTTATTTTTAATGGCTTTGTGTTTTTAAGTTCTATTCAATTTACAGGTCCAAAGTTACCTAATTAACTTGTCCAGGTTGTTGCGACATAGATATCACGCTCTAATGAAAAAAAAATACATTAATCATCTGGTTCACAATTTTAAGAAATAGGTACTACAACTATCTTCATTTTTTTAGTCTTTTTTTATCATTAAAAGTCACTATTAAATTCTTCTTACAATTTGTAGAAAGGTAACGCCATGTTTGGCTTAAAACCTAAGCGCGTTGTTCTCGCCCCCATGGCTTCTGAGGTGGCTAAGGTTCTGGTGGAGGAAGGAATGTGTGAGACTTCGTAAAATTCGAGTAATTTATTAATTCATATTTTATTTTTACATTTACCGTTAAGTAAAATTTTATTTTTACTTTTACCCGATTCGACTAGTTTCGTGATCCTATCTAAGTTTAAGTCGTATATTAGACATTCTTCCGTCTTCGTGCCTATCGTAATTAAATATTTCTATTTTCACCCCAAAGTTTTATAAACTTTATTTTTACCATTTTCAGTTTTGATTCGCGTTTAGCCGAAACCATGTCAAACTAGTGTTTTTACATCTATTAGCATATTAACTAAATGTTGTAGCCCAAATTAGTGTAGTGCAATTTGTTAAAAAGTGTAGTGCAATTTGTTAAAAAAAAAATCATAAGCCATGGTCCAAACCCATAAGGGGTCGACCACTTTGATCCAAACAAACATCCCATATAATTTTTTTAGACAATATGCTTCCTTATAAATAGAATCCAACTATAACTCACCTTCCTTTTATTTTTCATAAACACAGTTACAACTTTATAAAAAAAACTGTCCTCCTTCTTTCTCTCTGTGTGGTTCGACATCAACAAAACCACCATCACCACCATTGTTAAAATTTGATCAACTACTTAAATTACCTCCTAATTCATTCATGTACTAATCCCCATTAGTTATTTTCAAGAAAATTCAACATGCGAGGCACTTTCAAGATTTTAGGATTTTGAAGAATTCCTTAATTTTAGGTATAACTAAGGTTTCAAGGGTTTAATTATAAGCAATATTGAAAGATTTTGGGTTGCAAAAAGATTAAGGGTTTTGCTATAAAGGGGTGTTTGGTGTTCGACAACAACATAGATCCTACAAGGGTTTTGAGGAGTTGTTGTTGATTTTTTTGCTATTATACTACATTGTAAGTATAATTTTAATTTCGATGATCATTCATTTAATTTTGTGTCATGTTTTAATTATGTGCTAATAGATCCCTAAGTATTAGTATTGTGATGTTCTTGATGTTTGGTATAAATTTGGTTAAATATTGGATGGAGATTATGCTTATATGATGTTGGTAATGTTATGAAAAGAGGTGAAAAATTAAAGTTTGAAAGGGTTTTAAGCTACCCAAAATAGTGCAAAAATGTAAGTGCCTTATTCGACCGGGGGTTTTATTTTCAACTTAGAAGACAGAAATCATAACTTAAATTATGTTAGGTGACTTTGTTAATATCTTCGAATCGATAGTCACACGTTCCATAACTTCCTAAAAAAAAAGTATTTATTGCCTGTAAAGTATAAAAATTTATAAAACGAATACTGCATTACTATAAATCAAATACTTGCTGAAGCCAATTTTCATGAGCCTTGTGGCCCATTCTTGTCTTAACGTGGCCTTCCAGCTAAAACTAAGAAGTTGTTTAAATGACCTATTTACTAGTTTTAGCAAGGTTAGCCAAGTCTAAATGTGAATGATACTGAAAGATCATATGGAAAGTCTTTGTGATTTCATATTTTATTAGTTATAAGCAGACCAGAATAAGAGGCATTTTCGTCCTTTTCTGTCGAGTTTGGGGTCTCGGCTAAAACTAAAAAGTTGTTCAAAATGCCGTTTTACTTCCCCTCAAGACTTGCGAAGTCTGAAAGTGGGTAATTTTGGGTTAAAAATCCGAGGGTCAACCTAGAAAAGGCTTTGACTTAATAAAAGTCAAAATGTAATTTTTTATAGAGTAGAAGAGATCATATGATGTGGTAAGGGTTTAATAAACTTAAAAATGTTTAGGCAAGAAATATTATACTCCATAAGTCGGGTTAGAACTTTTTGTCACTTCTAAAAATAGTAAGGTCGAAAATTAGTAACTTACTAAAAATGCAAGTATTTTCAAAAAAAAAATTAAACGGAAGGTAAATAGTTCGTAACGCATAAGAAAAAACTTGAGATGTTATTAGAAGAGTTTTAAGCTCTTAAAGGGATTCTAACCACATGGTTATTATAGGCAATTATAATATGTACCAATGAATTTATCTCCAATTATGCATTATGAGATAAAAAATAAAAGAGCATTCTAATAACGCCCTCTTTAATAATTTAGGACGTGGTAGATTACAGTTGTTGCGTGTATCTCTTTTATTGATTCTTGTCCGACCACTTCTACCTACGGTGAGTTCATAACCCCTTTCTATTTACTTGTTTTACAAACTCCGGGGGAGATTACATGCTTGCTTTACATTTTGGACACAAGTGCTTTTTAAACTGTATGCTATGCCTGCTATTATTGCCTGAATATCATTGTCTAAGTACCACTTCTGCCATCTAAGTCCCAGGTATCATGAACCGTCAATTGCTATTTTAGTGAGCGAGTGTTATGGGATAATCATCGGGCCGACCAATACCCCGTCCAGATTATGTTTCTATATAACCATGTGGCGCGTTTAACAATTAGGTATTACCTTTCTAGGTGTCTGGCAGAACATCCTACTTTCGTGGGGCATTCCGAATCTAAATGATTAAGTAACGTTAAGGTGTCCGTGTCATACTTAGTGCAATAATACATATTTCCATTTAGTACTTGTGAATTTGTTTCTCTTGTCTAACTTAACTTAAATCTTGTGGTCCACTAAACTGTTTGTTTACAATAACATTACTCGATTACTTAATCATTATTTTATGATTAAAACCTATGGATTCACTCAACAATTTGTTGACTTTTTAGCATGTTTTATCTCAGGTTTTCAGGTTTATTGCTCGGAGGGAAGCCGCACGGATATGTACTTTGGAGACTCTATAGTTTATGCATTTGATAAAACTTCTTTTGAAAATATTGTGTTTTGTAAAACCTTTATCTTATTTACATTCGAAGAAAATTTTAGCCAAACGTTATTAATGTCTAAACACATGTGTTATTTTTAAAAAAAACTGTTGGGACCTGTTTGCAAACTCTGATGTTTTAATGTATCGAATGTGAACATTTTTAAATGTATTTTAAAACGTCTCATTTTGAGGTCGTTTTCTGTGACTTGTAATTCTTGTTCCATGACGTCGCACCCCAATGTTACCTTTCTGTTGCAGTCCGATTTTTGGGGTGTGACAGATTGGTATCAGAGCTCCAGTCATAGAGATCTAGGTCGTTTTCAAAACCTAGACTATGACTAGTTTTTCAAAATTTAGAGTCTCTCCTTTTGTTTTATCTGATATCCGTGCGCGCGTACTTCCTGGCTGCTTATATTTACTCTCTCGAGTAATACTACTAGTATTATATGGATAATGATTTTACAATACTTGACTTTCTTTTCGACCTCTTATGCTTACCTTCGAGATTACTGTTATTTATCTATATAAAGGTAATTTATGTAAATATCGACTATGTTCGATCACTTATGTATATCTTTTTGAACGTCACTATATTTTTATATAATGATGCTTGTATAAATACTACGACTTTTCTTAAGACATTGTTAATGATGCAATGGTCTCTAAAATTTCTCATGATTTTTTTTCTTTCCATAATGCCATTTTCGTCGATATTGAAATTCGACATAGTTTGTCGATCCCATTGGTTATTTTACTAATCGACTACGAGTTTAGACACACCCCTTCTGTACTTCAGTAACGCATACGTCACACGATACCGACTTGCATAGAAGCATGTCGACTAATTGGTAAATGCTATAAACCATTCCCTCGTAACGATGCCGTCTGATAATCGCTACTTTTGGTACACACACAATCTTTTCTCCTTACTTCTTATGATTCTGGAGAATCATACCGCCAAGAAGACAATTGCTAAAGTTCAACATCTATCAAATGACTATACCCGACGTTATGGCTGACACCCCTTTTGCTAAACTAACACGATTTGAGGATGCAGTGAACGAATCATTAATAAAGACCCTAAAGACAAACCACGCTAATGAAGGTCACGTCTTCCGACTGGAATATCATTTGGGAACAACCTAACAAGCAGCCCCACTCCGTAGTGAGAATCTCGACCGTCATAGTTAGTGATGACAATTAACTTCTCATATTCTATTTTTATATCTTTGATATACCATATCCTTATTATGTGCGAGTTTTAACCATTAGTATTAACTCCCTTTCATAACCAATTACTCATAACATTATTTCCTCTATCCCATTTTAACATCCTTAATAAACCACTTCCTTAATATGTGCTTGTTTTGTCCATTGGTATTAACTCTCTTTAATAATTAATTGTTTGCACAATTAATTCACCTATCTCGTTTAGCAATCTTGACATATTGTTTCCTTGAAATATGCCTCTCCCAATTATTGATATTATTGCATCGGTTAATTTCATAAATGACTCTCTACAGTCTTTCAAAATTTCTTACGTTTACTTCTTATGACCGTTATAGTAATTTGATATTCTTGACATCTACTTCTATATCTTATTATTATGATCAATTGACCCTTTGTTTGCCTGATTATTTGTGCAAAGGATTCTTTGTACTTCCTTGATTCGTAAATTTGCTTATACAAACCATTCTTTATATATATGTATATCCTTTTAATCATTATTTCATTTATACATTCGTCCTTCTATGTGCTCTCTTAAATCGTTGACACGTTCGTATTCTACATGCTCGCGACATCTTATATTGTTTCTTCACATACTCTTATCCATTCCCCTCGCAATGCTATAACTAATTTTTTCTTTATGATCCACTCATTCCTTCGTTGCATTGATTTAATGATTTTTTGCTACCTTGTTAACAAAATGTTCAATCTCTGTTTTAGGATTCTCTAAATCCTAAAATATCAAACTCATTATCACTTTTTTGAATTGACATTCACTTCCTTTGAAGATTAGTAATTTATTTGATTCCTTCATTTGCATTGATTATCATCCCAAATTCATTTTTGATCTTGATCCATATTGTCACTTGATGTCTACTTCTCTAATCATCAGTATGGCCTATTAATTCCTTGTTTTCACTTGATTTATCTTCAATACATATATTCCATCTTTTCATTAAGGACTTTTCTAACCACTAATCCGTACCTACAAGCACATGGCAGACATTCCATGCATTAACCATTTATTTATCCCATACTTGTTTGCTACCTTGTTTAACTTCTTTATTGAATTCACGAACATGTTTTGACGCATAACCTAAAGTTCAGAGCTTTAGTCCCTGCATTGAAAGAAATGGTTATCTGATGAAAACCTTGTCATTCCGCTAAATGAAATTGGCTCGACAACAAGCTATACTTTAACAAGAATCATGTAAGATCATAAACCATGAGGTCAAACAACATATCTCTATAGTCAAGGTTCATTGGAACTCTCGACGAGGACCTGAATTCACTTAGTAGCGAGAATAGAAGTTCAAGGCCAAGTACCCGCATCTTTTCGCCTTCACTTCGTCTACCGCCGCCAGTTGAACTCTGGGGACCAGAGTTCCCTTAGGGGGATCGACTGTGAGAATTCGTAAAATTCGGGTAAATAATTAATTCCTATTTTATTCCTATTTTCACCTTTAAGTAAAATTTTATTTTTACTATTGACCCGATTCGGTAAATTTTGCGTCTCTCGTAAAATTAAGCCGTATTTTAGCTCTTTGCTCGTCTACATGTTTATCGTAGTTAAATATTTCCATTTTTTTCTTTTTCACCCCTAAGTTTTATAAACTTTATTTTACCATTTTTAGTTTTGGTTCGCGTCTAGTTGAAAATCGTCGTTTTAGCTAATTACGAGTTGTACTTTGAATAATTATCCGTAAGCGTTTTAAGAAATTTAAAATTTCATGTTTTCACTCCGGAAGTCAATTTATTGTTATTTTAGTATTTTATGATTTTCTTCGCGTTTTGCCGAAACCATGTAAAAAAATATTATTTTTACACTTTTAGATAAATATTTTAGCCCAAAATAGAGCCGAAACCATGTCAAACTAGTGTTTTTACATCTATTAGCATATTAACTAAATGTTGTAGCCCAAATTAGTGTAGTGCAATTTGTTAAAAAATGTAGTGCAATTTGTTAAAAAAAAAATTCATAAGCCAGAATTAGATGTTGATAGACGACTTATAATTCGGGAGGATGGGACAACACTGAAAAGAAGAATGCCTACAGAAGCTGATTTGGATGTAAGGAGTCAAGCAGGCAGTAACCGATCAGTTAACTCACATAAAGCAGAAAACGTAGAAAACGACAAAGTCTGGTTGGGCATACACGAGTTCTGAATACTCAAGAAAGAAGGAAGGTGGAGATTTGAAGAGGAAGGGTAAGCTTGAGCCATATGCTTATTGGCCACCAGACCGCAAGATGGTTATCCAGAGGCCAGAGCATAGGGCAGCTACAAGGAAGGGCATGTCAAGTGTGGTAAAACTGACAAAGAGACTCGAGGGGCAGACCGTCTCTAATGCTTTGTCAATGAAGGGATTGAAATTGAAAAGAGGAGGCGGCAAAAAGAAGACCAACCAGAAGAAACATCATTTCTAAAGTATTTTTAAAGAAGCTAGGCTTATTAATTTATTTATTGTGATAAAATATTACTTTTGATTGTATACAAATTTATATTCAGTCGATATCAACCAATTTGCTTGTGGAAAATAACTTTGTTATTATGCATTTACATGTTATCATCAAATTCTCATCCTCGTGGCACATGATTACGTTTTCGAGCACAAAGAGTGGTGGTCTAACACTGAACGAAATTCACCTTTCATATCACCGGCATTATTACGTGTTATTTTGTATTGTTCTTTATAGGGTATGTTTGTGTGAGAGGTATATGTTAATGAGTAAATTGGTTAGTATTGATGATGATGCCGCGAGATAAAGCGACTGGACATTGGTTGAAAGAAAAGCTGAGCATTGGTTGCCCAAATCATTCATTAAAATTAGTAAAGAAAAGTAAATCTTTTCAGAATATTATGGTATCCAATTTTAGACATATAGTGAGACTCAAAATGATATTGTATAGCGGCAAATAATTATACATGCGAATTTGTGGTTTTGATGCGACTTAAGGGTTTAATTTATAATCATTGTGAGGAAAAAAGTCTGGTTATAAACGAATCTTTTAGTGTTTTGTCATCTACTATTTCCAATAAACGTAATACAAATTCTCAATACGTTAACTTCTAAAAACTATAAAACTATACTAAGTAAGTACAACAACACAAGCAAAATTGTCTAACCATAGCTACTATGCTTAAAAATCTTTGTATAATATTATTATTTTTTAAAAAATCAATATTAGTAAACCAAAAAAGGTAACAATATTTTCGTGTTCATGACCGCCTCTCATCGCGGCTTAATGAGGGCTATCTCTTAGACACTAGTTATATATATATATATATTATATTTATATATATATATATATATATATATATATATATATATATATATATATGTATGTATATATACATGTATATGTATGTATATGTATATGTATATGTATATACATGTACATACATGTACATGTACATACATGTACATGTACATACATGTACATGTACATACATGTATACATGTATAATACATTTTACATGTGTATATTTTATGGTATACGTATAGGTATATGTATTAATACATGTTACATATTCATTGTAAATGTATATACATGTACATGTTTATACATATACTATGTTTAATACGTAGACATGTATATACGTGTATATATATATTATACGTAATTATATATATACTCTATATATATTTACGTATTCATATATATATTCACATACATATTATATATACATACATATATATATATATATATATATATATATATATATATATATATACATACATTATATATAACATACATATCTATATATATAATAATTTATATAATATACTATTATCATAATATATTTTACATCACATACTTTTATACATACATATATATACATACACTTATAATACTAATACATATATTATACATACATATATTTACATTCATATCATATATACTTAATGTTTTTCATAAAAGATATCTTCTAAAAGATATATTTTAGAAGTTATAATATATCTTTAGAAGTTATATAGATGTAGTATGATACCTAAATTGAAAGTGATAATATATGAATAATGTTTTGCAAAGTAAAATACAAATTATCTCTTGACTCAGTTGGTAATCATTGTTGCATCTAAACCATAGGTCATGAGTTCAAACCTTGCCAACGCCAATATTTTTAGAAAAATTTCAAAATTTAATGCAAAAATAATCATGAATCCGAAAATTAATATAAATCCGAAAATTAAATGCAAAAATAACTATAAATTCGAAAATTATTGTCTTATATGTGTCATGTTATCGTTGTTTGCGCCATGTCATTGTTGAGATGGCGTTGAGTCACTATTTCATATTAATCCAGTCATAGTTAGCCTCATATATAAGTTATATATATATAGATTTGCGTTCATGTGGTAAACAGTTTAAAGTAGACTACAATAGGCACCAATAAAATCATGACATGTGGATTTCTTGAATTTAGTTCTTAAATAAAAAATGAAAACACTAAAAGGGCATTTTAGACTTTTGTCATATCATTTATATCTAATAAAACGTCACATTCATTAATCACTAAAAGTTTTTGTGTCATTAATGATTTATACCTAATGAAAGCGATTTAATGCCCATAAAATCGCATTAATGCAATGTCAGTTACTTTTGACATGATTATTTGTGCTTAACGTCACATTGCATTAATTTTAATGAACATGAAAACACTAAAAGTTTCTATCAATTGATTTATACTTTATATTTGTATTTTACTTGCTTCTTATGTAATGTATCAATGTTATCGTGTCACTAATATATAAAAAGATAAATATAAAAAGTACGTGTCACTAATATATAAAAAGATAAATATAAAAAGTATGTGTCACTAAGGTATATAATAATGTGTCACTAATGTATATATAAAAGAATGTTATTGTGTCATCAATATATAGAAAAAAAATTAAAAAAAAATTATAAAAGCATGTGTCATTTGATGAAACATGTATCATTCAGAAGATAATTGGTTCAGATATAAAACGAAAAAAAAGTTATGTCGGATTAATAGTAAAATAGATCTTGTGATTTAAGGATGTTTATTTAGATTTATTAAAAATATCATTAATCTTTTTACTTATGTGCATAAATGCTATTAAACACATTAATTAAATGGGTACACAATGCCATTACTTTTTTATTTTATTACAATTATGCCACTAATCTAATTTAATTTAATTTTGATCCATCTAACTTAATCCAATGGTCTACAAGTGTACCTATTATTTTCTACTTTAAGATGTACACCACAATAACGCCTCCCTATATATATATATATATACACATAGGTTTTGATCCGCGGTCTGCCACCGATCGTCTTTCTTGAGAGGGTTTTCTCCAAGTTATTCGACCAAGATTTCTCCGAAGCGGTTAGTTTCCTGTTATCTGGTGGTGAATTTGATGTCCGTGGGGTGACGACCCCGGGCTCTACTGTCAGATTTCTGAGTGGGTACCCGTTGGGCTATCTTGGCGCATGGCCTCTTTTCGCGTTGTCCCACCACCTAATTATTTGGTGGTGTGCAGAACTTGTGTGCCCGTGTTTACCAACTACGTCGTCCTCGGGGATGACGTAGTAATCGTGGATGAGAATGTCGTGACCCGTTACAAGGAGTCCCTTGACCTCCTGCAGGTGGTGTATGGTACTAAAACGGAAAAGTGGATGCCCAGATATTGAGGAGTTCTTCCTTCAGATAGAAGCTGGTAATCCAAGCTATCTTGGAGTTTTCTTTTTGAAAAAAAAAGAAAAAGCGTCCCCCGCGAAAGTCAAAAAGGAAGAGCCTAAAATCATGCCCTTTTTCGAGCTTTCTGATAGTTAGTAGTACCTAGCCAAACCAAAGGCTGGAAAGAGCGTTTAGACTACTTATACCCCTCACTGGGAATCAGAGAAAGGAGAGGATAGGACCGGTATTAGCAGAATAGATGGCTTCCTAAGAATCCATCTGATGGTATTTAGTAAAGACTTGAATAGATGCCTTCCTTCATAAGAACAGGTAACCTGGTAGGTGAGTCACTCTCCGCTAACCTGGTAGGTGGGACTTGCTCTACTTTGACTTCTCTATTTCATAACACTAGCCAACCTGCGTACCTGGAAGGAGCTGACACTCGTCGAGAGGAGAAAGGGCAGGTTTTTGATCTAGTCTGATGCTTACAGGACATAGAATCACGTTTACGGATGAGTGAAGTTCTTGTTCATTTCTCTTTCTAAAAATGTAATTCTTTTTCTAATTACGCACCATTTTCTAGGTCGTGATTAGGAGATCATATCTTCTCTTTATCTCTCGTTGTTGGATATTTATTCACTTTACATGTGGTGAGTATTCATAGCCCATTTTTCTATGTTTTCTTGGGGTGAAAATAATACTAAATAAATTTTGAAATGTTTTAAATGCTGCAAATAATTGTTTACTTGGTTTTGGACATTACTTGATATTGTATGACTCATATTATTTGCATTTATGGATCTGAGGGGTACGCCTACCTAATATTGTTTGCATTTCTGGATCGGAGGGGTACAGCTACATCATATTGTTTGCATTTCTAGATCAGAGGGGTACGCCTACCTCATATTGTTTGTATTTCTAGATTGGAGGGGTACGCCTACCTCATATTGTTTGTATTTCTAGATCGGAGGGGTACGCCTACCTCATATTGTTTGCATATCTGGATCGGAAGGGTACGCCTACCTCATATTGTTTGCATTTTTAGATCGGAGGGGTACGCCTACCTCATATTGTTTATATTTCTGGATCAGAGGGGTACGCCTACCTCATATTGGTTGCATTTTTAGATCGGAGGGGTACGTCTACCTCATATTGCTTGCATTTGTGTATAATCATCATGTATGTCCTAATGGTTATGATTCGCAAAAAGAGTAAGTAATTGTGTTAAATCTATGAATCTCACCAATATTATGTTGACGTTTTAAAGTATCATTTTCAAGTATATTGCTCGGAGAGAAGCCGCACGGATATGTATTTTGGAGACTCTTCATTTATATACATTCGTTAAAACTTCTTTTGAAAATATTGTGTTTTGTTTCTATATTTACATTCAATAAAAAGTTTATCTAAATATTATGTCATGTTTGAATATATGTGATATTTTAAAACCGTTGTGACCTGTTTGTAAACTCTGATATTTTGATGCGTCGAATGTGAAACATTTTGAAAAGTATTTTAAAAAGTCTCATTTCAGAGGTCGTTTTCCGTGATTTGTACCTTATGCCTTGAAGTCGCACCCCAATGTTACCTTTCTGCTGCAGTCCGATTTTGGGGGTGTGATGTTAATGTGAGAGCTTTGTGAAAAGTTGAAAAGGAAAATGAAATAAGTTTATGAAAAGTGAGAAAGGGAAAGACACACTACAAGAATATCGGCTTATTGCGACAACAAAAATGGTTGCATAGGTCTTAATTGCACGACTGATAGACACTAAATATTCAATAATTGGTTGCCCAAAACATCTCCTAAATTTGTAACTAAAACTCCTGTCCTCATAATCTTTTGTTCTCGCCAACGTGTTTTGCGAGGTTGTGTTCGTAAACACTGTAGAAACTAACAACTCTTGTATTACTTGATGAATGAAAAGTATATATACATGCAATATATAAATACATAAAATAAAGAAATGATGCCCTAATGCTAGATGAGCTAATCGGCCGATACAAGTGGACCGACCTTATTAATTAACATCTCCCTTGAAACTCACAATGTTGTAGTAAGGAACATTGATACTTTGTCAGATAGAAAACAAAAATGTGGGAGACAATGAATTTGGTAAGTATATCTGCAATATGTAAAGAAGACGAAACAAACAACAAAGAACTAGTGCCCGCCTGAAGATGGTGACGAGTGAAATGACAATCAATCTCTATATGTCCGTTCATGAAAAACCGTGTTACACGCAATCTGAATAGCACTACGATTATCACAATATAATGAAGTAGGACTAGTAATGTGAACACCTATATCTGCAAGTAACCAACGTAACCAAACAATCTCGCTAGTAGTAACAGCCATGGAACGATACTCAGATTCAGTAGAAGATCTTGAAAGAACATCTTATTTCTTACTCTTCCATGAGATAAGCGAATCTCCAAGAAAAACACAAAACCCAATTGTAGACTTGCGAGTAACAGAATCACCAACCCAATCAGCGTCACAATAAGCACGCAAGTCTAAAGAAGATGTAGAAGGAAACAATAATGTCTAAAACTGAGTACCTTAAAGATACCGAAGAATCTATAAGACAACAACTTAATGAACTGTAGTTGGAGTAGTAACAAACTGACTAAAAATGTGAACAACATAATCCAGAGAAACACGAATAAACGAATCCTCCTGATAGTATAAATTCCCGCGTCCAAGATCACCAGGGAACACAAAACACTGTCGAAAGTAGAACATGCCAAATCTAGTATCCACACTAACGCTTAAACGACCATCTATAGCTGTTAGGAATAGAACCACGACCATGTACGCGTATCTTAAACAAATACACGAACACTCAAAGTGTTCGTATGGTTCCTCTTGGGGGTTTTTGATCGTCGAACACCAATAGGGTGAGGGGGTTTTAGGGTTCTTGGGGTAATTATCGGTCCCTAAATAAAAATCCTTCTAGATCTATATTTATAATGGTGTAATCCTTATCTAATAGGAAACATAATTATAATATAAATATAACTTTTATATATAACGAGGTTTGGCTACATGCATTTCGCTGCGGCGCATTTTGTATAAGCTTTTTTTATTGTAAAGATTTATTTGTCGTTAAAACATTGTATTTTGTAAGAGACTTCACCTGATAAAAAGAATCATAGAATGTAATGTGCACACTTAAAATCACACTACATCTCTTCCTTATGAATTATATGTTACATGTCACTCGATTACTATATTCAGTGGAGATTACTATGTTTGAAGTTAGAAAATCGGATTTATGTTTGAGGGGGAGTTAAATTTAGAGTGTTTTGGACGAAAATTGAAAATGTACTTAACTATAAGAGAGAGCTTTAATTATAGTTAGTGGAGATTACTATTTACTCGATTATTTATGTTTGATATGGAGTTTAATTTTAAGTGTATTAGACTAAAAGTGAAAAATGACTTAACTTTGAAGGGGGTTTAATTATACTTAGTGGAGATTACTAAAATGTTTTAAACTAAAAGTGAAAAGTGACTTAACTTTAAAGAGGAGCTTTAATTAAACCAAGTGGTAATTACTATTCACTCGATTATTATATTAATATGTTACTATTCATAAAGAATATTTTTTAATTTCCTTATGAATAGTATTTTTCCTCAAAAAATTATATATAATAATAATATCTTTTGATATTTAAATTATCACGCAAGATAAATATGTATTAACCATAAAACCAAACAAAGTCAATCAAACACCCTCTTAGGGTTTTGATCGGTTATGGCCCACACGAGCCTAATTCGTCACTTTGGCCCATCCCATTTTATTTAAATGGTTATTTACTTGTAGCCTTTATTAAGTCCAATACTTGATTAAGCCCAACAAATAAACTATCCAATTTAACGTACTTAACTGAACGATTCATTATACACATATACATATATACCGGATATATGAATATACGTATTTCAGCTATCGCACATTATATGTGTGTGACCCTTAGGTCTCTAAAACATTAACCAATACATAAGTTTGTATGCTTCGTCATGCACACACATAATGCCAACAAAAGCAAGTAAACAATTGAGTTTTGGAGGAGCTTTGATTTTTAAGTAATTTTACATAAATGCAAGAAATTAAAATAACAAGAAAAGTAAATTGGTAAGAACTTATATGGTGGGAAAGTGTATTTACTTAACTACTCTTTGGTTTCGCCTAGTTGTCTTTATTGAATATGCTAGGCCAAGCTGGTGAATATGGAGGATGTAACTATAATAATGTAGTGAAGTGGTCCAGCTCCTACACCCTATAATAACTAGTCTAGTGCCTTGGTCTATCTCCTAGAACTAACTACTATGCAATTAATTATCCAACCCGTTATTGTCTCGCAATCCAACTTTCGTTGGCATACAAATCTACAACGAACCTAGGCGACTCAGCTAGGATAATAACCAAAGCAATTCAAGGTTTATGTGGCTCTTAGTCCGACTATAAACAATTATCTCATACGTTCACTATTGGAGACATAATCAATCCGCAAGCAAACGATAATCACATGCACCGACAAGAAAACAATAGTAAACAACTAAGTTAAACTAGGTTTCATGCAATCCAAAGTAAACACTAATCAATTCTAGCGTGTTAATGGAGAACCAAGAAGAAGACAAAATACTTATCTTCTTTATACAAATGAGTTCTGAAGGAAAACCACAAGTGTAACAGGGAGTGACTTTTGAACATTTTGACCTCAACTATTAAAGACATAACATGTTTGTCACATAAAACATTTACCAGAAGAATTTTACAAAATCACTTTTATTACAGATCTGTTTTCCGTCCGTTGAACTAATTTATACATTCATACTAATTAATCATGCAATACAAGTAAACACGTAAATACATACCTTATGTAATCAGCTAACACCTTTAGGTGATCACATCTAGCTTCCTAGCTTCCCACGTCACCAATAAACATACGAACACCAAAGTACAACAAACTCTAGTCTAAAGCAAGATCAATCCACTTGGTATCTACCCTAGCACTCAAACGAATCATATAGTTGCAAGGCTTTGAGTGTAATAGTCAAACTTGACTATAT
Source organism: Tanacetum coccineum (assembly GCA_026074375.1). Taxonomy (NCBI): domain Eukaryota; kingdom Viridiplantae; phylum Streptophyta; class Magnoliopsida; order Asterales; family Asteraceae; genus Tanacetum; species Tanacetum coccineum. The sequence goes on along the minus strand of BQNB010004997.1, from coordinate 59,575 downwards.
GAGATCAACCAGATAAGTACAACATGAAATAACAATGATTTCGTATGTGCCCTTGGTTCAGCCGACATAAGAGAAGAAGGGAGGGATGAGAGAATTAGGGTTTCTAAAAATTGTTTTACTGATATGGAATCTGATTCAATCTCTCTCTATTTATAATACTCTTAATGGTTATCCAATAAGAAAAAGTAATTATCCGTAATTAAGCAAGATAATTATCAAATTTAAATAATGAGATAAACTCTATATTTGAATTATCAAATTGCTTTATTTAAAAAGATATTTATTTAGTCAAACCAAATAAATATATCATCTACAAATAAACCAACCCAACCCGAAACCCCATATAGAGGCCGGCCGTTCATGGGCCCACTATAGGCTGACCAGGGTTGTTTATTCGGTCCAACTTTATTAAATGTTCATTTACCATAAGTCTAGTTAAGCCCAATTGTTAATTGAGACTACTATATAAATAACTCATTTACCATCTCTTATTACCAACTCATATATATATATATATATATATATATATATATATATATATATATATATGTATAATGGATATATATTATAATGTATATTAAATACTATATTATAATATATATTATTATATTATATAGTAATACTATATATATATGTAGAATGCATAAATATTTATTACCGATTCTCGTGCTATATGCGTGTGACCCGTAGGTTTCATAAATAACGACCAATATAAGTGTACGTTTCGCCATGCACACAATACCAACAAACTTCTACTTGCGCATGGCGATAAACGCTCCTGAAACTTATATAAGCGATGTCAGCCGTCTAGCAGCAGATCTACCGTTGCGCCACTCTTCATGAGTGTTTGTTTAACAAGTGTAAATGAACTTATCATTACCATTAATGATCTTATGATTACATGGGCACATCTTTCTTATGCCAATACCTAGTTTCTTGATCAAGAAATGAGGTGATCACCAAAATACGTTATTTTGGGTGCGGCCACGTAAATACCAAATCATTTCAACAAGAGGCCACTAAAGTATTAACTCTATCCAATAGAGGAACAAATCTCTTTGATAATATACACCTTGTAATATATCTCATGATACATGTAATGAACTATACTTGTTATGAAATAGCGTTTTGAACAAATCAAAAATAACACTCGATATATACCACAACGACACTATATAGCTCGAGTCTAAGGATAAAAGACTTTAACACATAGGAAATTTATAGTTCGACTAATGTTTATGGTGTGACATTTCCATGCGGGTCCTCTCTAATATTCATCTGACTATGAATATCTTATAGACCAGATTTCTACCAAATCTTACTCTATAAATAGTCTGTGCTTATATCATTCTTGCAATTTAAACAAGCTTGACTACGGACTTCAAATAAATCTCGGATATGCTTTTATTAGTATTAGACGTAAACAACATTATTCAGGATTAAAACATGTTAGATCTAAAGAATCATTGATCCGAGGTTCGAGGAGACTCAAACAATGTGATAATCATGTTTAGAGAGAGTGTGTAGTGAGAGAAAGAAATATGTAAAATAATATGGAAAGTAAAAATGTTACAAAAGTCTCAACCCCTCCATGGGATCCAGGGAGGGGTATTTATACCACCATATGTTACACAAGTATACACTATTGTCTATTATAGTCCTTGCGTATGGTGGTATGGTAAACTATGGTAATTCCATAAATGTCATCACATAAATGAAATCCTAACGATCTTCCCCCATGTGACGATATACGGAATTACTTACAATATTTTCCTAACAAGTACATACGAACAAGGACTTCCATGAAGCTTCCAATGCTGATGATGTCTTTTGTGGTCCTTGACTTCAAGTCTGCACTCCAACATGAATCATCTTTGTAGTACCTTGTAGGAGAAATATTGTAATAAGCATGAACTAAGTAACCCATACACTTCTTGGTTAAGGAGAAGCTTCTGAATCAGCTTCCCCCTAATTCATGCTACATATTCTTCATTTAGAAGCTTTATTAGCTTCCCCCCAAACCAACAATCCTCTCTAAAGCAGTTTCAAAGCTTTCTTTCATGCTTAGAATAATTAAGTGCACAACGGAATTAGTAGTAAACCACATCAAATATTACTGCTTCTTTGATGATAAGCTTAGTGATTAATTGTTCGGGGAAACATTAACTGGATCAGCATCGTATCTTTTCATGCTTGAATAATTCTTCTTACATCTCTTCCCCCTGGAAGTTCAAATAATGTATACTCAAAAGTATCAAGATATCTCTTCCCCCATGTAGTTGAAGTGATGCACCCCGAAGTAACAAGTTAAAAACATTGATTTTCTCCGCGGTTATTGTTGGGAATTACAGATTTGAAGATTACAAAACCTATTAGACGAAATGAAGAAAGAAGAAACAATGAAGGACCAAATATGTAATAGTTAGCTTTGTTAGTAAGCTAGGGTTTGTAACCATCCTCTACTATATAAAGAGGATAGGCGTTTAGGTTACAATCCATCCATTGATAGCAGACTTCTCCAATGAGAGTCTAAGAAACGCATAGAGCGTGTGTAGTGTAGTAGTAGTAGTTAGTTCTTTATTGTGTTTAATAAAGAAAACCTTATTAGTAACATGATTGTGTTCTTGTTCTTTATATTCTGCTGTGCTTATCAATCATTGTTATATTACCCTAGTTGAGTCCAGATCTTGGATTCCACAGTTATGAAATTTATCTTCCCGGAATGACCTAAAATAAGAAGAAGGTATGGGCTCTATCACGTATACTTATTGTGCGTTTTGGTGTATCCACTCCTTCCCCCTTGCTGGTTTTGATACCTCGGAATCAGAAAAACTTTATACGCATATATACTTGAATACTCGTGTGAAGAATAAATTAGCTCAAATCTATCCTGTGAGGAACAACTGTTGATCAAGTCTCTTCTCATAAACGCTCTCTGACTATCATTTAACAACCCCTTTGTAGGCTATTTGAAGTGACCACTGATGGAGTAAACCCAATATACCAAACTTAAAACTGAAGTAGAATTCCCCGTTCTTGTGACTTAAGCTTGCACTAATGTTGGAAGAACGGTGTAGAGAATTTGTGGTACATTAAAATCTCTAAGTACTCAATACCGATTCACCAAATTATGTGACATTTATCACCACTTGCGATTATCCACATCATCTTCTGCGTGTGACACTGATTACTACAATGTAACTCCTTTAAGTGATAGTTATCGAGGTCTTCAACCAACCACCCTGACTTCTGGTAACTAGATAACCCAAGTCTTCATCCTAAATTATAAGCCTGAGAAAGTTATCATTGAAAGTCATGCATAACCAACCTCGACTTCAAGATAAAATAAGTACACGCCTTTATGAAAGTCAACTTCAATCTCAAATAAGTGATACCCATTTAACTCCGTAGTCACTTTGAAAATTTAATACCAAATCTATCCATTAAAATTTTAGTTCCATGATTCTTTATAAAGATCGATCCCGGTCTCGTCACTTAAAAATTCTCAAGTCACTTTTCATTACGAAGCCCAAATATAACCATTAATAACCAAATATAGTACTAATCACCCCAAGTTAAATCATTTAGCCATATTTAGTTTAATACAAATAGTTAACACATTAACTAAACATCCGTCCCAACTCACAAATCAACAAAACAAGATGAAGTCGGCCCATGATTTTAACTAAACACCCAACCCATTTAACTTGAGCTAAACCCATCCTGTTAGAAATCAATCAACCTGATCCTTACAATATAAATGGTAGAATATAAACCATTCGTAACCCTAATTTTACTAAACATTTAACCCTAATTCTCATCCTCATTGTTTAGTCTGCCCCCTTTACACTTTATCTCAAACACAGTCATCCACAAAAGATAAAACACATCAACCAAATCAAACACTTGTATCTGGTGCATAACAATGACCCACGGAATCCTTGTAACAAGAATGAACCAACCAGCAATTTTATGAATTTTGAACCATATAAGCTTTCGAAATAAAGATGAAGTATTCATGGCTTCAAGATCCTTTGGAGGGTCTCAAATAGGTTACGACTTGTTCATGTGTTTTGATTGACCGAAAGAAAGAAAAGTTATAACATAATTGTTATACACCTTTCTTTATTTTTTTGAATATAAAAAATAGAGATGTTTATCACTGATGACATTAAATAACGTCACTTTTATAGCATTATTTATCCCATGTAAATCACCCATTTTATATAATTATTGCAAGAATTGATACTTAATCGTTTATATTTGAGATTTTGTAGTAATTATGGAGTACTTTGTGAAGATTAGCTAAAAGGCACACATTCTGAAGCTTAAACGAAGAAATCTGAAGAATACTGTTCTGACATCCAATACGCCGTATCCATCAAGGAAGATACGATGTATCTGTGCCTGGACTTCACAAGAAACCATGAAGAACAAAGTCCTATACGCCGTATCTAGAAGACTTCTATAAGCCGTATCCAAGATATAGTAATTAAATATTCTGGAACATATTAAACGTGGTCCCTACTCTAAGAAACTCTTGATACGCCGTATTGACCTCAACCAATACAGCGTATCGACCAAATTTCAGACACTATAAATAGAAGACCTAAAAATGAGTTTTAGGTGTGCTTGATCATATTTTTGATACCCTAACCACAAAAGTCGATTTTCAGAAGACAAGAAGAGCAGATGAGTCAAGCAAAGCTATTAATTCCATAGGAAACACCTTGTAATCTCCTATACTCTAGTAATCATGTGATTTTTGGTATCATTTGTTTAACTTGATTAGTTTACCTTGGTTGAGTTATTATTCTTGTATTGATTACAATGATTAAGGGATAATACCCTTGAGTATTAGCCATGATTATAAAGATTTAAATGTTTGGTTTGTTTATATCGACTGCTTAATTTATCGTTGATTGTTATATTATGTTTATCAATTCATACTTGTTTACGTGCTTTTGTATGCGACATATCATTCAACTGGATCTAGTGATACCGACCAAGTTAGCTAGATGTCGGGATGGCTCTCCATATAGTAATTTATATATCTAGAAAAATAGGATCAGAATTAATGCCCTATCTTTATCATTGGTTTATGTGAACAAGTTGGACTAGCTGGTGACCTAGGATCAACAAATAACGTACTGATTCCTTTGGTAAAGACTTGGATAATGAACTACTAGAATATAAATTTCCATTAAGCAGTAAGTGGGTAAAGTCTCCATGAGCTACGGTTTAATAAGATCACCATTATTAATCTCCAAAGATAGATTATAATTAGCAAAAAGGATGCTTTATGCGGATGCGTTTAACTGTGACAGAATTCTACGTGTCTAGGTTTTAGGAACAAGTACCGCCTAAATCTTGGAATGATATGCCGCCTCGAGATAAGCACTCATTGCACTAAATAAACAAACCAACATTTTAATTGGATTAATCATGGTTAATACAGTTTTCTTATATTTTGCTAGACCGCTCTTCTATCTTTTGATTATCTACTTGCGTATGTTATCGTGTTTTAAATTGATCTAAGTTACCACAAAACCTGTGCCAGTCTCTCAGACTGAAAACCCCCTTTATTCGTTAGAATTAGGATTAACATAGGTTTAGCATAGGTTTAACATAGAATAGAATTAACATAGTTTAATTTAACTTAGTTTAGTTAACCAAAATATTGATAGAACTATAGATTAACGCTCTCGCTCTTAGCGATCGACACCCTACTTACCAACGAAACTACATCTGATCGGGTACACTGCCCGTTAAAGTGTTGTTTTAGGTAAAGTCGACAAAATATAAATGTAAAAATTGATAACTTAAAATTACCTTTACATAACGACACATCAAGTTTTTGGTGCCGTTGTCGGGGAGTGAAGTTATTTAATCTTTAGTTTTATTTAATATTTTGGTTTTTTAACCTTAGATTAACTTAACCCTTAGGATTAGTGTAATTTAGATTAGTGTAAAATTATGTATAATTGTTTATAATTATTTGTTTATTTTGTTTGTGTGTTTGTTTTGTGTGTTTTATTGTTTTCTATACACTGTTCTGGTCGATAACCTGATATGGCGTATTCACTTTATTGGATACGGCGTATCTAACTTTCTTAACCAATACAATGTATTCTGTTCAACAGATTGATACGGCGTATTCACATTCATTAAATACGGCGTATCGATCAACTGATACAACAACTAGAAAAATATTTTTCATATTCGATATACGTGCTTGATTTTCTTTGTTTTCTTTCTTCCGAGCCTATCCTACTGATTGTATATCCTCTATTTCAGGTAGTGCATGACAAGGAGTTCAATTAAGGTACTATTCACACCTTTTAAAAATCTAGAATGAGAATTTCGCTCATCTAGGAAGCTTTTCTCATCACTAAGTCTTGACAAATCGAGTTCACCTGAATTCGGTCTACTTTCTGATCTAGAAGAAAAACCCGAGGAAGAAGTTGCAGAAACAATGGTGGAAACTATGGAAGAATACATGTGCAAGACCCGAGGAAACTATGGATCGGGCGTTACTAGGCCTAAAATTAATGACAAAGATCACTTAGAACTAAAAGGCCAATTTCTCAAAGAACTTCGTGACAACACCTTCAGCGGTTCGGATCATGAAGATGCGAACGAACATATTGAAAAAGTTCTTGAGATTGTTGATTTATTCCATGTTCCTAATATAACTCAAGATCAAATAATGCTTCGAGTATTCCCTATGTCCTTAACTGGAGCCGCGGGTCGTTGGCTAAGGAACAAACCATCTGGTTTAATTAAAACATGGGATGATCTAAAGGTCATATTTCTAAGCAAGTATTGTCCACCTGCCCGAACTGCTAAGAAAATGGAGGAGATCAATAACTTTTAACAAGAACCTAATGAGACTCTTTACCAAGCATAGGAGAGATTCAAAGAACTATTGATGAAATGCCCTCAGCACTACTTGACAGAGATGCATGAGGTGATCTTGTTTTATAATGGATTAGAAGTTCCGACTAGACATATTCTTGATTCCAAAGGTGCCATACCAACTAAGACAAGTGCTGATGCAAAAGTAGCCATCCAATAAATGGCCGAATATTCTTAAAAATGACACAACGGGACATCTAGGACAAGAAGTATTGAAACTTCTGATGGATTGGCTGCCATCCAAGCACAACTTAATAATCTTGGAAGGGAAATCAAGAAGGTTAATGAAAAGGTATATGCTGCTCAGGTGGGATGTGATCTATGTTAAGGACCCTACTACACCAAAGACTGTCCACTTAAAAAAGAAGGAAAAACCCTTAAAGAGGCCTATTATACTCAATTTGGTGTACCTTTCCAATAAGGGGGGAAGTATATAGCAGCAGCTCTGGGATTCTACCAAAGAAATAATGGAAATCCTTCGTATCAAGAGCGAAGACAATCAATGGAAGAATCACTGAGCAAGTTTATGAATGAATAAACAAAGAGACATGAAGAAAACTCCAACCTGATCAAGGAAATTCGAGCTTCTACAGACGCTGCTATCAGAAACCAATGAGCCTCGATCAAAACTTTAGAGATTCAAATCGGGCAAATGAGCAAGGTACTACAGGAAAGAGGATTTGGAAGTTTACCTAGTTCTACTAAAACAAATCCGAGGGATCATGTCAAGTCAATCTCGACTGCTGTTGAAACTGAAACGACCCCGATACACCATATAATATCTTTCCAATACGCCGTATCGGCCCAACAGAACAGTAAGCTGATTTTCGAGTCAAGACAAGCGACTATTCCATTTTCAATTCGTTTGAATGATTATTACTATGATGAGAAGGGATCGTATGGACTACAATACTTGGACGCTTATTCATATGGAGCTACACATCTTGGCGATTCCTTGCCTCGAAAGGAGAAAGACCCGGGAAGTTTCACTTTACCCTGCTATATTAATAATGTTTGTTTTAAAAAGGCCCTTGCTGACTTAGGAGCTAGCGTAAGTGTCATGCCTCTCTTGACCTACCTCAATCTAGGGTTAGGCGAGTTAGATCATACCAAGTTGACTATTGAATTAGTAGATAGGACAGTGAAACATCCTAAAGGAATTGCTGAAAATGTACTAGTAGGGATTGGTAAGTTTGTTTTCCCTATAGACTTCATAATCTTAGATATGCCCGAGGATGTCAATGTACCCTTAATCCTCGGAAGACCATTTTTGTCTACTGCCCACGCTAAAGTTGACGTGTTTAAAAGAAAAATTACTTTGAGGGTAGGGGATGAGAAAATTATTTTTAAAAGTGTTAAACCTACTAGTAGTTTAATTAAGAGGGTTTACATTTTAAGTTTAAGGTAAAGAATGGACCTCAATTTGGAAGCTAGGCTGATGGGAGAGACATTAATCCTAAATAGATCATTTAACCCTTTGTATGGAGATTATATCAAATTAAACGATCTGAATAAACCCCAAGAGCTTAGAAGAAATCGAGTTGATGACTTAGAATCCACCGTTAAGGAACATGAGGTTGTTAATAAGCCCATGATGGAGATAGTCCAAACTAGGTGTGATTTCATTGGTGGATTGAATGATTACCCTAGTGATTATGATTTTGATAGGAGAATCCGTATTGATTATGCCTACAACTTAAAGTTTTCGTGTATGATAGGTTTCAAGTATGTACACGCTAATTTTCTCCTAATTTTTCCTATTAATGTGATGTCTAAAAAGTTTTGTAACATGATAACGAAGGACAAAATTAAATTCAAAGGAAGGAATAAATTAGGAAACTTTATTAAAGCACCTATATTTATTGGAAACTTTTATGTTATCACTGATTTTACAGTTGTAGAAGATATGGATCCTTATCTTGACGAAGGAATGGGAGGTGTGATAGTTGGAGAACCTTTTTGCAAGGCTTCGTGTGTGGAAGCCAGAAGGTTTGATGAAATCATTACCATCTGTGATGGAGCTGATAGTGTAACTTACCAAATGGCGCGGTCAAACCCGAGGTTCAAACACCTCACTAATGAAAAATGCAACAAGATCCTGCCATTAATGAAGGTAAGTAAACAAGATAAGATGAACGGAATCTCACACCCATACCAAAAGCTGAAGGGTTTCTACAAAGGAGTTTTAAATCTAGAACCCGACTTTATTTGAGATGCGAAGATGGAAGAATGGCTCACACGCGAGCACATAAGCCTGCATGATATGGAATAAAAGAGCCTGAAGAAAATTCTAACTTAAAGACTTTGATGAAAAGAAAAGTGCTTCTTAGGAGACAACCCGGACAGTTTTTGATGTATTTTATCGAGTCTGTCTTCCCAGACATCAATACGGCATATCTGCTCCATACCATATGGTGTATTGAATGTATGGACGTTATTAGTCCTTTATTTTTCTACATTTAAAAACGTTATTGTCAGTTCTTGTAGAAACCATACGATCGTTTTAAGCTCAGATTGGTTAGATCTTTTATATATAGGATTAACAAAAATAACAAAGAATATAGATACAATGCAGCGGAATATAATGAACACAATTCAATGTTATTTAAACAAGGTTTTATTACCATACGTTTCCATCAAGCCCCAATTCTAGATGATCAATTCTTGAACGGTTACAATCTAACAGGGATCAAAGATCTTTGGGGCTACATACAACTTCTAGGCATCTACTTAGAGAACTCACGCCTAAAACTCACACACGCCTTTACTAGTCAACTACATTTTTCTGTGCACACAAAACTATGTGTCTATGATCTCTTTATATAGGGAGAGATCAAGACTTACAAAGGATGATAAACATTAAACAAATAAATCTTTTAAATATTTAGAGAATATCTTTTGTTATCTTTATCATCTTAAGGAGATCTTCCAGAATCTACATATTCTCCACCATCTTGTAGAATTCTTTAATGACGTTTTTAGTCCTTTTGTTTCATTCTTTTATTTATTTTGTCTCATCAAATCTAGAATCCCAACAATCTTCCCCTATTTGATGATGACAAAACAAACAAAGTCATGTACGAACTTCATCATAAAGCCAAAGCTTCCCCTAAAGTTGAGATGTAATCATCTCCCTGAATGAAACAAAACTTCCCCTTAAGTAGATATCCTTTGTATCATGCCACCACATATAATAAGCTGCAAATCAATAAACTTGTAATCTTTGGGGCTACACACAACTTCTAGGCGTCTACTTAGAGAACTCATGCCTAGAACTCACACACACCTTTACTAGTCGACTACATTTTTCTGTGCACACAAAACTATGTGTCTATGATCTCTTTATATAGAGAGAGATCAAGACTTACAAAGGATGATAAACATTAGACAAGTAAATCTTTTAAATATTTATAGAATATCTTCTGTTATCTTTATCTTCTTAAGGAGATCTTCCAGAATCTATATATTCTCCACCAGCTTGTAGAATTCTTTAATGACGTTTTTAGTCCTTTTGTTTCATTCTTTTATTTATTTTGTCTCATCAAATCTAGAATTCCAACAATCTTCCCTTATTTGATGATGACAAAAAACAAAGTCGTGTACGAACTTCATCATAAAGCCAATGCTTCACATGAAGTTGAGATGTAATCATCTCCCTGAATGAAACAAAACTTCCCCTTAAGTAGATATCCTTTGTATCATGCCACCACATATAATAAGCTGCAAATCAATAAACTTGTAATCTTCTTCCCCTTTTTGTAATTATCAAATAGGGGTCTTCTGTAGATATGCAACTTGGATCAAAACAGCTACAAACCATATATCACAACTACTAATCCAGCCTTCCAATACTCAAAATACCCGCCATGAAGCATAATACGAAAAATGACTTTGAGCAGTAGAAACATAAACTAGCAGTAGTAATAAAGATCAACAGTAGTAATGAAACACTTCCCCTCAAGTGGTGCATGTAAATGGCTAAACATTTTAACAATAAGCTTCCCCTGAAACCCATATGTTAACCATTTTGTGAATCTTCAATTCTGTAGGCTCTATGTAATGATTACTGATGAAAAAAACTAAGTATAACGAACTTGATGCTGAAGTAGAAAAACCCAAACTTGTGTCTTATATCTTGTACTATCCACGTGACTTCGAACGTATACCCAAAACCAATGTATAAGGAGACCGTAATCTCTTGACAATTATCCTCATCTTCTATGAGACACATAACCAAAGTGATAGCAAATGTGAGCATTGAGCACCATAAGAAAAATCACATACCTTTGCTAGATTTGTCAAGTTTTTGTCACATCGTTTCTAAGCACGAACATGTTACCTCCAAATGTTGTAAGCCATTTGAGATATGATAAAACACAAACTTGTGAAACTCCATTTTACCATCAAATAGGTGATAAATAATCCTCTTCGTAACCAATTATTCCAATAAATATGATCCATTAAACGTTTAAGAACATTTAAAATAAATCCCAGTCTGAAAACCAAAGAATAAAAACCAAAATCAATCAAACTTGGTTTTTCTGTTCTGTCCGAGATCCGTTTGTGTGTTCTGTCAGATATCTGTCAATGCTAGCAGTTGAAACTTCTTCTAGCAGCTCTAATACAAACAGTATTAACTTAATAATGCTTTCACTCTTTTAACCCAAGCAGTACTAACAACATATTAACGAACAATGCTATACGAGCAGTACTAGCTTTTTATACGAGCAGCACTAAACATACTAACAAACAATAGAAACATTCCCTTGGCAACACAAACATTGGCTTACTAATGAACACCATAATCATGAAGCATCTAATAAGATCATATCCACATCCAATGTATCAATGCCAAACACAAATACCATAACATCAAGGTCTGGTGTTCGACTCATCTTCAAAACATAGGGCTGTAAACGAACCGGATGAACACGAACGAAGCCTTGTTCATGTTCGTTCTTTTAATTTTAACCGGACAAATAAACGAACACTATCGCTTAAACGAACAAATTTTCTTGTTCATGTTCATTTATTAAGAAATTATGTTGTTCATGTTCGTTTATGTTCGTTCATTAAACACTAAACGAACATAAACGAACGAACATAAATAGACATAAACATTTATAAAAATATACACAATATTTTTGTTTCCTAAGTGTTATTTTGTTTAAGTAAATCAATTTAAAACTATATAATAAAAAGATGCGATAGATGAACATAAACGAATATACGATCATAAACGAATGAATAATCGATCGTTCACGAACATAAATGAACGAACAAGATTTTTGTTCATGTTCGTTCATTTAACTAAACGAACGTAAAATGTTGTTCATGTTCGTCCATTTATTAAATAAACGAACATAAACGAACTTTTTACCGAATGGTTCATGAAATGTTCACTGAACGTTCAGTTCGTTTACAGCCCTATCAAAACAGTAACCTTCTTTATGGATAACAACATTCATGACCAAACAGCATCAACAATTGAAATCAATACCATCAACATTAATTTTAACCATGGCAGCAGTAAGTGTAAAGAAGCAGTATTAATATGCAATGGGCATTATTAACTAACATAAGCAGCTTTAAAATAATTTCCAGCAGTATTAACTTATGTGTTCAAACCCTATCAGTATAAACTGCTAACACCAGCGATCACCAAACCAGATTGTTGCAATTGCTGCGTCTTTGTCAATTAAAACCAGGATTACCATTATCCCACGTAGAATGCATGACTTAGAATCAAATGAAGAACTAAGATAAGAAAAACCTAGATTAAGGTTTTATATCTAGCTTCAAAAACCAATAACAATTAGTTTCATGCCATCCTTAGGTATCGACCCAAACCAATATCCATCATCAGAACCATCAAGAAGAGCAACATATTGAACAGGGTATATGAAAACCCTAATACCATAATCAGATCAAATTATAGCGACCACAACCCTCAAAAACAATAAAATGTAATCCTAACAGTTTTTAAAGTTTCGAATCACGATTATAGGTCGTTTATGATTTGATGTATCGAGAGTTTTGATTTGATAACGTGCAGAATGATAAGATAAACCAATGTAGACGTCACGATCAAACTCCATCAGATTAATAAACAAATCGGTATTTAGAAGATAACCTTTTAAAGTTTTGAAACCAAGACTTCACAGTAGAAACTCTTGCGTTAAATCTTGTCTTGAAACAACCTTCAACAGCCTAATCCCTTCTTGAATTAAATTCCTTCTTTTCTTCATAAATTCGACATCAACAAACCTTGTAGATCCTAGATCACGAGCCACGAGGCTCTGATACCAATTGTGGAAACCATACGATCGTTTTAAGCTCAGATTGGTTAGATATTTTATATCTAGGATTAACAAAAATAACAAAGAATATAGATACAATGCATCGGAATATAATGAACACAATTCAATGTTATTTAAACAAGGTTTTATTACCATACGTTTCCATCAAGCCCAAATTCTAGATGATCAATTCTAGAACGGTTACAATCTAACAGGGATCAAAGATCCTTGGGGCTACACATAACTTCTAGGCGTCTACTTAGAGACTCACGCCTAGAACTCACACACACCTTTACTAGTCGACTACATTTTTCTATGCACACAAAACTATGTGTCTATGATCTCTTTATATAGGAAGAGATCAAGACTTACAAAGGATGATAAACATTAGACAAGTAAATCTTTTAAATATTTAGAGAATATCTTCTGTTATCTTTATCTTCTTAAGGAGATCTTCCAGAATCTACATATTCTCCACCAGCTTGTAGAATTCTTTAATGACGTTTTTAGTCCTTTTGATTCATTCTTTTATTTATCTTGTCTCATCAAATCTAGAATCCCAACAGTTCGTTTAATACGACGTATTCATTATATGATACGGCGTATTTGGAAAACTGGCCCGTATTCAGATACTTTTTACAGGTTTCAGTACGGCGTATCCTGGTTTTAGGATATGGCGTATTGACTTCCTGTACAGTTTAGTTTTTATTTTTTTATTAACCGTAAGATACTCGAGATAACATTGCATGGTTTTTTTATATTTTGCACAGGACCTCGCTGGAAAGATATCGACAACGTTGGTAGAGTATTTATTATATGAAATCTAATGTGTGTTGTAGTTATGCTGGCATCCAGACGCATTAACAACACATATTCTTGCTTATATACTCAACATGGAGAATCATGCCGAGCAAATATCAGAGGAGTTTCTCGTTCTAATTCTTTTGTTTCCCGTTTTAATGTTATTTTTATACAACGAGGGCGTTGTATAATTTAAGTGAGGGGATGAGAATTAGAATGCTACTTGTCCTACTTCACACATTAATATGCTTAAATTATGCTTAAATTTATAAAAATTTCAAGCATACTTTTGTGAAATTACTAGTTACACAACCTGCACACATAACCCTTAGTAGATATTATGAGGATTCAGCCTTATCTGTTTCAAATATTTACCTAAATTCTACAAAAGTATGAGTGTATCGGTGATGTTGTAGACTTTAGAACTTGGCTTGGTATATCTATTCGAGACCACAAAGATGAGTACGATGGATTTAGATGTAGTAACTTGTTTAAATTGGTAAATTTCTAAGATTACACCCAAAAAGCCTATATATGTTGTATTATTAACTAATCACACCGGTTAGTTAACCCTCGTATAAAACCTTTGTTTACTCTCATTTTTAGAGTAATATACCCCTAGAAAAACCAGTAGAGCCAATCTTTTAGGATAACACCAACTATTTGTTTCATTACACCTTTATACCTTAGCCTACCCTGTTAGATTAAGTCCATTTATCAGTTGCTAGTTGCTTTAGTGCAAAGTATGTATTTTATGTGTCTTGTGTCATTTTCTATCTCTGGTATGGTTAGGAAAATTGCACATTGCAATTGGGAATGTAAAAAGTAGTTAAACTCATGTTTTTTTACTACCATCACAATTATTGGTACATCCGAAGAATGAAGAATCATGGAATTAATTATCCGGAGCTATTATGATCGTGAAGATGATGAAATTACACCGAGATTCATAGTATATTATTAAAAAAAATCGAAAAATTAGAAAATCGGTGCAAAAAAGAGGAGAAAATTATGAAGATAGTCGGTTCGTTAAAGCTTAAACCGATGGTATTATTTAAAGGATCGATTATTCATTGATACATGGTTATAAATCAACGATGTAAAGTTTTGTATAAAGTGGTAGATATCACTACTTGTCTTGTAAAAGTATGTATAGTATGGATGATTGGGAAGTTGACCATTACGGGAATGCCAACTTAGGTTATTTTCATTGATCTATGACGAAGACGGTTGTGTAAATATTTTTGTGTCTTTATCATGGGAACGGTCGGGAAACTATCTAGCAACTTGTACCTTATTTGTTTGGACTTAATCTATTTGTTTTGTAATTTTTTATTTAACAACAATTATTTCCCTTTCCTAATCTATATCCTTAGGTTTTACTCGAATGAGGATGCAAGCAATCACATGTGTCTATTCTATCATTATGTCCATGTATATGTGATTTTGTCCGCCTTGTTGGTTTATTACTTTTGGAGAAAGGATTAGAAGATCCATACCCTATATCATTTTTCGTCCTAACCCTTGGTTTTACTCGAGTAAGGGAATTGAATGCAATCATGTATATCTATCCCATCGTTATGGGTGTGTATATGTGATATGTCGCCCTTGTTGGTTCACGACTTTTGGTAAAGACTACTAGTCCTATTCTTTTGCTTATTCGAGTTAAGGTTTGAATGCAGTCATATGTGTCTATCTCATCGTTATTGGTGTGTATGTATGGTCTTTGTCACCTTTTCTGGAATATTGGTATCGATAGAGATTAGAAAGAGTGATTAAACCCTTTATACCTTTTAAACCTAATTTACCCTTATAAAATTGTAACTCCTTAGCTTTAGTGGTAGAGATGTGTATCCTTGCCAAGCCTATGATAGAATACTCGTCACGGCCGAGCAATTGAGCGAATTAGTTACATGTTACCACATAGATTAGTCGAGTGATTTGTGTGTTTTCATATTCCTATTTCATGAGGTGTTTGGTTGTGTACTGGTAATTAATCGAATAAATGCTTAATAGAAAAATCCTTAGGGATACATTTTGTTAGCTTTACTGTTTTGTAAAGCTGACGTCTTACACATGAATTGAACTAGCTATAGACCAACTGCTAAACGCAGGGACTATTATTGTAAACGAGGTATAGATAGCTTATGTTTAGGCTATAAATACCCCTCATGACTC
Source organism: Tanacetum coccineum (assembly GCA_026074375.1). Taxonomy (NCBI): domain Eukaryota; kingdom Viridiplantae; phylum Streptophyta; class Magnoliopsida; order Asterales; family Asteraceae; genus Tanacetum; species Tanacetum coccineum. The sequence continues at coordinate 43,379 of BQNB010004997.1, read as the reverse complement.
TCCATAGGGGGGGGGGTAGATGTTCGTTTCTTGTTTCACTTTCTCTTTCTAATAAGACACATAGTTCATCTCACCCTCTCTTACTTTCTCTCGCTAGAAACACCCATGGCATATCTTGTGTTCTTTGATCATCCTGACCCCCCGAATAAGGTGGTTTTGTATCATGTAACAAGTGGTATCAGAGCTAACCGGGGGTGTTTTGTTTTATGTTTGTTGTTTCGTGGGCTGTTGGCTTATTAAGCTTACTTATAGCTTATAGCAACTTATTTTTGTGGCTTTTTTGTTTTAAAAGGCCACGGTCCGTTTGTGTTTTTTTTGGTGTGGTTTAGTGATAAAATTCCATATAAAGAGTTTTGATGGCTGATTGCTGATATGAGCTTATTTCTAGCTTATGCCAAGATTATTGATGTGTTTTTTGGTCTCTTTGTTTTCCAAAACATATCATCAGATCTGATGGTTTAATTTTTGGCTTATTTCGTTCTTCAACTTATTTTTGAGGCTTACTCTTGGGGTATAAACAACTAATTGTCAAAGCTTATTTTTGGGTTTTTGTGTTCTTCATCCCAATGGTTTATCAGATTCAAGAGGACTCAGATCCATTTTTTTGCTTTCAAAAACAATTTTGTGTTTTTTGCATAAAGACAAAAGTACAACTTGTTTTTTTGTAGGTGATTTATACTTTGGTATATCCGGCGATTTATACACTCTTGTATCCGGCGATTTATACGCTTGTATATCCGGCGATTTATATACTTATGTATCCGGTAATTTATACATCCGCCAAAGGCGGCGATTTATACAAGTTATGTTTTGGCGATTTATACCACCATGTAATCAGGCATTTTTAACCATACCGAATCAACCCGGTATTTACCGAGTTGACCCGGGTCAACTCACTCAGTCGTGACCAGAAATGAAAAAGATCAAGAAAGAAAGACAGACTCAAACCCATAACAGCAATCAACCATAATCACAGCCTTATCAACCAAAACCTCATCAAATCAAATATAACATCATCTAAACCTAAACTCTTCATAATATACAATACAATAAATCCATCATCTAATACTTAATCCCTTCGTCACAATAACACATCTCAGCCCATCTCCTAACCTCTATCAAGACTCAAATTAAAATGAAATATAAGATCTTAGTTTCATCTCTTTTCGTGTTCCATTGAACCATGACCTTATAAGATCAAACACGAGAAAGATATCACATCACTGATCTTATAAATGTAAAAGAACAAATCTTCTCATTTATTTCCGAAAATAAAACAAGAGTCATGACAATTATGTTATACTCTTCTTTTGATTCGCTATGAAAAACACGAAAACCTTAACAAATTAACAACCTACCCGAGACCCTACAATGGATCTTGAAGTCGATTCTTGTAACCCTCGTGTACACAAACAAAGACTGCGAGGACTTTTGTTTGGTTGTTTTGTTAAAGGCAACTAAAAGAACAGGTGGTGTAGTTTGAGATATGGGTGCCGATGAAGTGAAAAGGTTGGAATTATTTTGATCGGTATTTTGAGATGAGATAAGGGAGAGTGTTGTTGACTGCGTATTTTTATGAGTTAAATTAGGGTTGAAGTGGCTTATATAACCCCTAGTTATTAGGGTTAGATAAATGTGGATTATCTTGGATTTGGGCTTCAATTGTTTTTACCAAAAACTTTTATGGGCTATTTAATGGAAGCTGATTTTTTTGTATGGGGTGCATTTTTTTCAAGGCTAGGTTATATTAAAATGGGCCGAGTGTAGATAAATTGATCGACTGGTTCTTGGGTTGTTGAATTGGTTATACGAAATTTTGTATAATTTTGGTACTATATGTGTGGCTTATGGTTAATACTTAGGATTATAGGTTGATGTAAAGTTATGGATTAGGCCGGGTATTAAAACACTACTATGAAGGGTAATGTCTAAGAGACCGGGTTTTATTACTTGGACGGGCCGTTCTTATGGTATACTTTTTTGTGTCGTGTTTCCGGTAACATCATCAAAAATCATGAACAACAACACAACAAACACAATACATTACACTAAAAACGATCCTTATCAAAATTTACCTTCACTCTTAAAAGCTATTATTAAATTTAAATGACTACGGGGTTTTTGTACGATGTTATTTATTTGGGATTAAAGTAGGATTTCACAGGGAGTGTATTTATTTCGTCTTTGACGAAGATGACTTGTTCAGGCACATACGGATTGTGATGAAAACTTGATTTATCTAGTTATACCTGATGTAAGGAGTTACATTGTAGTACTCACAGGTTATAGCTATTACTTTAAGGAGTGACATTGTAGTACTCAGTGACTCACGCAGTTGAGGAGATTTCAAGAGGTGTTGTATTTTTTGTATACTTTAGAGTGGGTATATGGTACTTAGAGATTTGCCTCTGCACCGTTCTTCGTTACACGGATAGTACAAGATTAAGTCACAAGTCAGGGATTGTGCTTCATTCTCGGGTTCGTTATATCAGGTTGTCTTCATTCAAGAGGTTGTCTCCATCAGTATTAGCCTACATAATTGATAAGGGGATTTAGATCGGGTTGATCAAGAGATATTTGTAAAAAGAGTATTTTTTTTCTTTTTTGACATCTTCTCATAGTGTATTGCTTATGCTATCACGGGCTATGATGCTAAGTAAGCAGCTCCAGTCGGTATACGATGTGCGCATGAGTATGATGATTCCTCAAATAGTCATCATTCTGGAGGGAGAAATGTGTACATCCGGTACTTAGTTGATTTTTTATGCTACCATTTTGGTGTTACTGTTTCGACTACATAGAGGGATAAATTACGTACACTCAGGACTTAATTGACTTTGGTGTAGCAATTTATATCAGCACTATCCTGGAGGGAGAAAAGTGCATTTCCGGGTCTTAATTGATTTTGGTGCTACGGTTTCGACTTCGGTAAAGAGATAAAGTGTATACTTTGGGACTGTGTGGAGATCTTTTAAGCCCATCTAGGATATGTTTTACAGATAATATAAATATGCACAGCAGAATAATAAGAACAGTATGTTATCAAACAAGGTTTTATTATCATACGTTTCCATCTTGCCCTAAATCTATACTTTGAGACTACTAACAAACTATTAGCTACCTAACTATTAACTAACTAACTAACTACTGTGTATACACACGCACACGTTTACTAGACTCTCATTGGGAGAGCTCTATGTTACTGGATATACTAAACCTATGTCTATGATCTCTTTATATAGGGAGAGATCAAGACTTACAAAGAAAACTAATTCCAGTCAACAATTGTATTAAATACTTAGTCAATGTATTTAATATGGTTGACTAAATAATTAGGAAACTAAATCAGCATTAATCTCCAAGTTGTAATTAATCTTCAATCAACATTAATCATTATTTGACTGCATTGAATGAGATCTTCAATCAACATTAATCGCTGTTTGACTGCATTAAATGAGAAGATAACTACTATTTGACTTCAAGTCTTCTAGAATCCCATAATGCTGAATTAGTCCTTCTTGTTTCATTCTTTTGTTCTTTTTTCTCATCAAATATGTAAATCCTAACAGACTGGAATGCTTCCTAAGTGAGTCGATGTTGATATTATTCCTTCCCAATAGATTTTACAAAATGAGAAAGGTCTTTGAGCCGAGCTGGAGGAGGTTGTATGACTCAAGACGAGTGCATTAATTCTTATCAGTCTCAATGGTGTCTGTTTGGGAGGGAGCTGAAGATAAAGAGCTTACTAGTTGAGAGGGAGTAAAAACTCAACTAGATACTGCACAAGAAGTTCAGAGCATAATTACACATCAAAGTCAAAGTATTCGGATAAGATAACTTCAGGGATGACAAATGAGAAGCAGATTCAGGAAACTTTGACATGATCAGGAGTGAAAGAAAAGGAAGCTTTCTCAAGACATGCAGCTTACTCAGAAACTTCGAGATAACCAGAAGCGTATAAAGAAAGCTTTTGAAGATGTGTTAGGAAGTTATGAGCAAAAATCTAATCTAGACCGAGAGCATCGGTAGAGAAAACTTCTAAGTCATCGTCTGTAGTATATTTTAGTGTGTTTGTCTGCAAGCTAAAGAAATAAAGGTGAAGTATTCAAGGAGATTGAGATCATTGAAGACTATCTCTAGGAATGTTGGACTTCATTCTTATCAGTTTACTTTATTTTTGCTTGTAGGAAACATTGTAACCAATTCACGTGTGACATCATCTTGGAGGGAGATTGTTAGCCTTATTATTTTGTAAAGCTGGTGTCTTACACGTGAATTGGACTAGCTATAGACCAACTGCTAAACGCAAGGACTATTATTGTAAACAAGGTATAGATAGCTTATGTTTAGGCTATAAATACCCCCATGACTCTCCATGGGGAGGGGGGGGGGTGGTGGATGTTCATTTCTTGTTTTAATTTCTCTTTCTAATAAAATGCATAGTTCATATCACCCTCTCTTACTTTCTCTCACTAGAAACACCCATGACATATCTTGTGTTCTTTGATCATCCCCGACCCCCCGAATAGGGTGGTTTTGTATCATGTAATACATTTTCATAAATATCTAAAGGTTAATTGAGGACAAGTAGGATTAAAGTGGGGGGATATTTGATGACATCAAATAACATTACTTTTTAGCACCATTTATCCTATGTAAATTGCCTATTTTATATAATTATTACAAGAATTGATACCTAATCGTTTATATTTAAGATTTGCAGTAATTATGGAGTACTTTGTGAAGATTAGCTAAAAGGCACACATTCTGGGAGCTTAAAAGAAGAAATATGAAGAATACTGTTCTGACATCTAATATGCCACATCCATCAAGGAAGATACGGCGTATTTGTGCCTGCACTTCACAAGAATTCACGAAGAACAAAGTCCTATACGCCGTATCCAGAAGACTACTATACTACGTATCCAAGATATAGTAATTAAATATTCTGGAACATATTGAATGTGGTCTCTACTCTAAGAAACTCTTGATACGCCGTATTGACCTCAACCAATACGCCGTATCGACCAAATTCCAAACACTATAAATAGAAGACTTAAAAACGAGTTTTAGGTGTGCTTAATCATATTTTCGATACCCTAACCACAAAATTCGATTTTTAGAAGACAAGAAGAGCAGAAGAGGTTAAGAAAAGCTATTAATTCCATAGGAAACACCTTGTAATCTCCTATACTCTAGTAATTGTTTGATTTTTGGTATCATTCGTTTAACTCGGTTAGTTTACCTTAGTTGAATTATTATTCTTGTATTGATTACAATGATTAAGGGCAAATACCCTTGAGTATTCCCCATGATTATGAAGATAAATGTTTGGCTTGTTTATATCGACTGCTTAATTTATCGTTGATTGTTAGATTATGTTTATCAATTCATACTGCTTTTGTATGCGACCTATCATTCAACTGGATCTAGTGATACCGACCAAGTTAGCTAGATGCCGGGATGACTCTCTATATAGTGATTTATATATCTATAACAATAGGATCACAATTAATTCCCTATCTTTATCATTGGTTTATGTGAACAAGTTGGACTAGCTGGTGACCTAGGATCAATAAATAACGTACTGATTCCTTTGGTAAAGACTTGAACAGTGGACTACTAGAATATAAATTTCTATTAAGAAGTAAGTGGGTAAAGTCTCCATGAGCTAGGGTTTAATAACATCACCATTATTAATATCCTAAGATAGATTATAATCAACAAAAAAGATGCTTTATGCGGATGCATTTAATTATGACAGAATCCTACGTGTCTAGGTTTTAGGAAGAAGTATCGCCTAAATCTTGAAATGATATGCCACCTCGAGATAAGCACTCATTGCACTAAATAAACAAACCAACGTTTTAATTGGATTAATCATGGTTAATACCGTTTTCTTATATTTGGCTAGACCGCTCTTCTATCTTTTGATTATCTGCTTGCGTGTGTTATCGTGTTTTAAATTGATCTAAGTTACCACAAAATCTGTGCCAGTCTCTCAAACTGAAAACCTTTCGTTTATCTGTTAAAATTAGGATTAACATAGGTTTAGCATGGGTTTAACATAGAATAGAATTAACATACTTTAAATTAACTTAGTTTAGTTAACCAAAATATTTATGGAACTATAGATTAACGCTCTCGCTCTTTGTGATCGACACCCTACTTACCAACGAGACAACATCTGACCGGGTACATTTCCTGTTAAAGTGTTGTTTTAGGTAAAATCAGCAAAATATAAATGTAAAACTTGAGAACTTAAAATTACCTTTACACAACGACACATCAATCACTTTATACGGATCAATGATGAATCATTTCAAGTGTTTTGATCTTGAAGGTTCATGATGATTTAATTATAACACACGAAAAATGAAACAAAGATCATGTTTTTGCATTTATTTTTAAGTCTTGTTGTAGTTTGAAGAGGATGAGTTGTTGTTGGTGATGGGATATGATAGACTTTTATGGATTTGATTGTTGAGATACGATGATTGTGACGTAGGGTTTAGGATTAGTTGTGTTTGGATTTGATATTGAGGGCGGTAATTAGTGTTGTTTTTTGTTAACTTGAGTTGAGTATGTACTCCATTTCTTCTTGGCTCTTATTTTGGTCTTTGACTCAGTTGAGTCGACTCGGTCAACTCGGTAATTACCGAGTTGACTCAGTCTGGTTATGGTCTGAATTCATATTTCGCTGAAACCTGTATTCATATTTCGCTGAAACCTGTATTCATATTTCACTGGAACTCGTATTCCGCTGAAACATATTTCGCCTGAAACATATTTCACTGAAACCAAATCCTGTATTTCGCCTTAACAACGGCTGTATATTTCGCTGTATTCAAATAAGAACAGTTTAAGCCCAGAAAAAAAATCTTTAAATAAGCTACTTTTTAACCAATAATAAGTCACGAACACTTGACCACAATAAGCTTACAGATTTTACCATAAAACAAATCCAAACCCCCCCTCTCCCAGAAAAGATGATAATACTGTTTTGGATATAAACATGTAAAAGTGACAAACTTATAAAAACAAACTTGTAGAAAAGTGACAACTTGTGACAAATCTAAAAGTAGTGATGGATTCAGGGCATGAGATTAACACAAACAGTAAACCAAACTGTAAACCATAAACGACCCAAGATGATATATGACAAATATATTACAAGTGACATAAACATGATATGAAAGTGACAGATTTTGAGACACAGGACCAGAAAATCAAACCGACCCAAGAATGAACCTGGTTAGCTCTTGATACCAAATGTTAGATCTAAAGAATCATTGATCCGGGGGTCGGGAAGACTCAAACCATGTGATAGTCATGTTTAGAGAGAGAGAGAGAGAGTGTGTAGTGAAAGAAAGAAATATGTAAAATAATATGAAAAGTGAAAATGTTACAAGAGTCTCAACCCCTCCATGGAAGCCATGAAGGTGTATTTATACCACCATATGTTATTGATGACATCAAATAACGTCTATTTTATAGCATCATTTATCCTACGCAATTGACCCATTTTGTATAATTATTGCAAAGAATTGTTACTTAATCATTTGTATTTAAGAATTGTAGAAATTATAGAGTACTTGGTGAATATTAGCAAAAGGCGCGCATTCTGGAGCTTAAACGAAGATATTTTGAAGATTAATGTTCTGACAACCAATATGCCATATCCATCAAGGAAGATACGGCATATCTGTGCCTGCACTCACCAAAGACCACGAAGGACCCATGATCAATACGCCGTATCCAGAGAAGACCAATACGCCGTATTAGAGATATAGAAGGTGAATATTCTGGAAGATATAAAACGTGGTCCCTACTCCAAGAATCACCCAATACGCCGTATCCAACACATTAGATACGACGTATCGACACCGACTCCAGACCCTATAAATACAAAACTTAAAAACGAGTTTTAAGTGTGCTAAATCATATTCTCGATACCTAAACCACAAAAGTCAATTTTCAGAGGAGAAAAAGAGCAGAAGAGGTCTCACAGCGCATTCCAATCCATAGGAGACAACGTGTAATTTGTTATACTTTTGTAATCGTTCAGTTTTTGGTATCATTCGTGTAACACCCTATTATTTCATATATCAGCGGAAGGGTCATTTAGGGTGCTACGTCTTAATACAATAACTCAAGCATAGAAAACGACTCGAAAAGAGACGTTTTTAAATATAACAATTCAAAATAAAAGTTTCACAACATAGGTCCCAAAATGTTTTCATAATCAATACATCATTTTCAAATATTTTCTTCGAATGATTTTCTTTAAATGGGCCTTCAAAATATTTATTTCATTAGCTTCTCCGAAATCTTCATCACCGAATTACCTTCAAGGACCTGAGATAAAACATGCTAAAAAGTCAACAATAATGTTGAGTGAATCCATAGAGTTTATATATATATTAAATTCTAAACACAAGTATCATTTCTCAAAATCATCAAGACATAATGATGTGGATCAGACAAAGTTATAGGGGGATTATTATAAGCCTCATGACATTGAACGTTACCATCTAAAAAGAATGCCCACTATACACCCTCGCTATGAGTGCATATTACTCTCTATACAACGCATCCGTAGTGTCATTTTCCCGACACGAGATGATAGCCAGTCGTCACGGATTGGAGGTGGCAACCTCCAAATAGTACTATTTCATGTATAAGCGTCTACCATTACCCGGTAGTTAACAATTCATGGTTTCCACGGGTCTTTTAACTAGTGAGTTAAGCTAACTTATAATAATCAAGGCTACTAGCATACATTCGGGTCCCTTGTGTTATATTTTTAAAAACAAGCATGTTATCCCCCTTGCGGGTTTATAAAACAATTAAAGTATAAAAATGCGAGGCTATGAACTCACTAGTGATGTCGGAAGAGAATAGCGATATGAATAAGAACTTCGGGAGTAGGCGCGTCAATCAACCAAGACCTATACAAATTGTAACGGGTCTTAGGTTTCTAGTCGATAAAAATTAATGATAATTCATAAATTAAATAAGTATATGTATACATGTAGTTTATATGATGATCTTGCTCTTGAAATATAATTATTTCACACTTAAAGTTTTTTAGGTTTTTAACTTGTTTTTATTAGCCATTTTACTAGTATTGTCTAAATTAGTCCAAAAAGCCCAATATGCCCATTAAGCAAGCCCATTAAGTTATTATATTGATATTATTACTCAAAGACCAGGTCCTAGCCTATTAGTAAGGTCCAAGTGGATTGGGCCTAAAGCTAAGTCCAATAAGTCCATTTTGTTTCGTTGGGCCTAGTGGTCCAATAAGGCCTTATGGCCCATTTAAGCTTATAAATGACCCTTGTTACAAAATTTTGGGTTCTCGAGGTCGGGATACTTTTATTATCAGTATGTTAGCATTTTAAAACTCCCAAGAAGTGGGTCCTACCACCTCGGGTTTTAGTTACAAAAATCGCTTTACATAGTATAGTGTTCGGGTAGTAGTAAATTTTGTATACTTTTATGTTTACGAAAATAGTCATAATTTATAAACCGTAAATGGTATAATTGATATATTTATATGCTTGGATTCATGATTAAGTGTACTTTACAGATTCAAAGTCATTTTTATACCTCTTTTAATATTACTTATACATATGGGTATATTACTACATAATGGTCAAGTTACTAATTAGGACTGAAATTTCACTTTTACCGTTTTTAACGCCATTTACAAACCGTAAATAATTGGGTGACTATCCAATTGATTCATAATCTACATGATTTTATCTAAGTCCCATAGTTTTCACTTTTTAACCAATTTAGTTCGTAAATATGACTTTTTACACAATCTGTACAGCAAGGTCAGAATCAACTAGTTTTAGTGTTTTGATCATATCTCACTCAATATTTACTTTCTTGGAATCATCCAATTTGCCCAATGTACATAAGAGATTTATCTATGACCTCATGTCATCAAATCAATCCTCAAACCTACTGAGTTTTATAGAATCTACTGTTCATTACAGCTCATAATTTTGATGATCTTTTCACTTGTTTTAGATGACTATTTTAGCTATAATTAACCTAGATCTATACATGCATGGCCATTTTTATTACTTGATCATCAAATATCATACATGTACATATACAATTGAAAATCAAAAGAAAACATAAACAAAACTCATGAGATTTTTACCACAAGAAATATGTAGAAAATGATCAAATGATCAAAACAAGAACAAAGCTTCAATCTTCAAACTTGATCTTCACCCAAAATAATTTTTGATCACCATTTTTCTTTACCCAAAATGACTTGATAAAAACTTGTATAACTTCAGCCCCAAAATGTATATAACCCTTCTTGAAAACCCTTTCAATCACCTCAAAAATACAAGGAATATACTAGGTTGTCATTTTTACTAGTGTGGTTATTTTGTGATCTATAAAATTGTATGGAATTGGTGTTGTGGTGGTTCTAGCTCACGGCAAGGGAGGAGGAGGAGGGAGAGTATTTTTGTGTTTTAATCTTTTTCACATGCAAGAGTGTGTAGTGTGTGTGTTAAGTTTGGTCAAACAAGGCTTAAGTATGTAAGTCAAGTAAGATGCCAAGTGTTATCTAACTTGGCAAGAATCAACACCATGGGGACACATAGTCCCTTGGTGTATCCGCCCCTATAGGGGTTAAGTTAAGTGGGTTGAGTTTTTAATTTAGTTAAAAGCTTGACCCACAATTTGTAAATGCGGGTATTATCAAAGTCCGATATTTAAAAAGGTACGATTTGTAGTCGTTTTTCGTAAAAAGTAAAAATAGTACGAGACACGAAAAATAAAAACGAATGCAACAAAAATATTTCTATGGCATTTTGAAAATATAAACATCAATGCTTAATGTAGCATTTGCCAGTTCTTCGTAAACATTACGTAAATTACAAATGTAAGCCCTAATTCTCCCGGTTAGTCGTGAGTTCATATCTCAACATAAAAATGAAAATTATAATTAATACTCGAGAATAAAATAATGACCTGAAATTGACGGATTGTCACAGCATTTTCCCCTAAAAAGGGATCTTCGTCCCTGAAGATCAATTCATCTTGTCGTCCGCTTCTTATTAAAATCAAAGAGATGAGGGTATTTCTTCCACATCTGGTCCTCCCATTCCCAAGTATATTCTGGTCCACGACTCGAATTCCATCGAACTTTGACTATTAGGATCCGACTTTGCTTAAGTTGCTTTACTTCCCTATCTATGATTTCGATAGGTTTTTCGATGAAATGCAACTTCTCGTCTATCCTTACTTCGTCAAGAGGAATAATAAGATCTTCATCCGATAAACACTTCTTCAAGTTCGAAACATGGAATGTATTATGTATTCCTTGAAGCCCTTGGGGTAATTCCAGTTTATATGCCACCGGACCTACTGATATGTGTGAAAAAACATATCCGTTTTATATCAAAATAGACCCTAAAAAGACCAAAACTGTGCATAAAAGGCTTGTATATTGCTTGTTTTGTCTTTCTTATTGTGTAGGTATGGATATTGCAAAAATCACAAGAAAATGGTTAAAACCGGGCAAACACGAACACGGGAACGGAAGAGCACACAAAGAGCCGGAAGTTTTCTACAAAAAGGCCAGCAATGGTCAACCCTCAGTCAACCCTTGGTCAAAGTCACAACAAGACAAAACCCATCAAATTTCCAAATCAGCCCTCAAGATAATCCAAATTGCAAAAATAGCCCTTAAAGCCTAACGGTGTTAACTTCTATTAATAGAAGTTAACACCCGTTAACTTTTTTATATATCAAAGCCCAATACCAAGCCCGGGCCCAAATCCCTTATAACCCGGCCCAAGTTATTACCCGGGTAAAAATCAAACCCCTTTTATAAAAGAAAAGGCGCGGGAATTCCCGTTGTTACTATTCACTTTCTTCTTCGCGATTTACCTGCGTGAAAACAAGGGGCAAATCAAAATTGACCATGTGGCAAGCTATTTCAAGGGCCCAAGTACACATTGGCAGGGTTAAACGTCACCAAGCTTTTCTATTGGTTAATTTTGGACAAAGAATGACACGGTGGCAAGTTAGAAAGCACACAAGGAGATTGATTTTTATGCTATTTCACTCACAAAAGTAGCACACAAGCTGTCACATCACGGATTGCCACGCTGGCAATCCGTGTGACAAGAATCTAATCCAACGGTGATTAAGGAGCATCCAATGATTGAGAGATGATCAAAGGCCAATGTTGAGAGGAGCGTGTAACTGAACCTGCACCTAGAAGCTTCTCATTCGGGCTATAAAAAGACCTTCATCCTCACACACATGATATCTTTTTCCGGCATAATTTTTAGTTTAAAAATAGCTTTTGTATTTTTAGTTTAAATGTAATTTTTCTTTTAAAAGTATTTGTAATTTCTTTTATTCAAGCTTTGTAATCCGTTTTGAAAATTAATGAAATCATAAGTTCAGTTTTAATCATTTATTTTTACTCTTAAACTCTAAATAAGCTCTAAGTGTTTGTGTAATGATTCATAAGCTCATGATAAGTTCTGTCTCAGTTCTTACAAGTCTCTAAGCTTGTAATTGAGCTCTAATAAGCTTTAATCTACTTTAACCTTAAAACCAGCTAAAGTACCTTAGCTTAATGGAACTTTGAGTTTTTGGAAGGGAAGCTAACAATGGAAGAGCTTCCAAGGACTTATACTGGCTTATCATTGATAAGCCAGAGCTTGTAGAGAAGCTCCAAGAGCTTATTCAACCTTTGTTAAGCTAAGGTTTCTTGTAAGTTTTCCTTTTCTTTATTGTTTTTACTATCTAGCTTATGTTTTAGATCAGCTAAATTTGTGCTTATTGATGTGCTTATTTGTTGTTCTTATAGCTTAATCTAGCTTAAAATTAGATATAAACTGTCTGTTTTAGCTTTTATAAGTTAGATTATAGTTATTCATAGTTTATTAAATTTAGTCATTAAGACTTGAAAATCATAAAAATTAAGTAGCATCTTGCTTATTAGCTTATTAATATAAGCTCATTAGAATAGTCATAAGCTATTTGATATATGGTATTTAGATTTTGCTAGCTAGATTTTAAAATATTAAGTTTAAATGGAATCTCTCTCGTATAAAGGAGTGTTTGGTTTAGTGGTGTTTGACTCCTTAAAGTCAAACTGAGTTGTGCAATTTGCTTGAGTTAGTTCCATTATCATTTAAATCTAGTAGAAAAGTTGTTTTCATAAGTTAGTTTTCAAAATCTAACAAGTTAAGGTTGATTTTATAAGATGTGCACCAGGGGAGTTTTCTTTCTTGTAGTAGCTAGTGATTTTTAAAAAAATATTAGCATAGTTAGTATAACTTAGTTTCTAGCTTATTTGCTTATTGTTTCATGTTTATGTTGGTTATTATAAGCTGTTCAATATCTGGTATCTAAGTTTTAATCACTAGATTTTACTTTCTCAAGTTTAAATGAATCAAAATGTTTTTAAAGGGGTGTTTGGCATAGCAGTACTAACTACAAGTTAGTACTGCTAGAGGCCCTTTGGCTTTTAAATTGTGGACTTAATCTCTGATTATAGTTTGTTTAAGTAAGTTTAAAAAGCTAGGTTCAGTTTCATTGAGTTTTCATAGGATAGATTTATATATAGGTTCTTATCTGTCAAGTTCTATTTTCATTACAAGTTTTGTTAAATTCTAGCTGTTAAATTTATTTAATTTGCATTTAGCCTTGTGTTTTAAGAGTGTTTAAGTTAGTTTATTAGGTCTGCATCAATAGGTTTTAAAGTTGTAGTTCTTATATTTGTCAACTGCATCAGCAGTTAGATTAGACAAACTGTCAATTTTAAGCTCAAGTTTCATTAGGGTAATTTAGCTGTTAGCTTTTGATTTTCAGATAATAGATAGCTTATAGGCCATAGTTTAGATATTTACAATTAGTTTTAAATTTCTAGCTTATTTTGTCATTAAAACTTAAGCTGCAAATTTGCCTTTTGTCTTTTTATTAAGTAAAAACTCAGCACATGTTGAGCTTGCTGTCTGTTTTCACAAGCTCCTTTTAATAAGCTCTTGCTGCTTTAAGCTCTTTTGAAAAGCATTTCCTAGTAGAATTTAAGCAAAGTTTTTAGAAAAACCAAGTTTTACTTTATAGGGTGCTTATTTGCTAGCTTATTTTCAAACTCAAGGTTGCTATTAGGGCCTGTTTGGTTTTTAGTCTTGCATAAGTGCTTATTTAGTCTTTTAGCTTATCCCTTGCTTATTTTTAGTTCTGATTAGTTCATCAGCTTAAATTTAGCATATTATAGCTTAATTAGTTTTAATTTTAGCTTAATAAGTCTTCTAGCTTAATTAGTTTAAGAAAAAAAAATCAAAAAAATAAGTTGTTAAGTAGTTTCTGTTAGTTTATAAGCTGTTTAACAGCTTATTTAGTGCTTTTTATAAAAAGTTTCTTTTATTAAAGATGCTTATTTTCAAGTGCTTTACAACTTTTGTTCTTTAAGTTTTTAAAAAAAAAAAGGGGAAGTGGAAATCGGGGGTGAGCAAGGCTCGAACCCCCGACCTCAACACCTCAACCCTTTTATAAACACACACACCACACTCCCTACCGCTGTGCCCTTGGGTCTTTTTCATAAGACTCTCACACAATTTAACTTTTATACTTATTTTTCCCTTATAAGCTAATTAAGGTGTTTTAGCTTATTTCGTGGCTTATTTGATAAGTTGTGATTATAAGCTTATTTTTCCTAGGTTTTAAATAGTATAAGATATTTTCTATAATTTTTCTAGAATTTTTATAGTTCGTTTAGTATTTTTAAACATTTATTTTCATTAAAAACTTTAAAAAATCATAAAAAATAGAAAAATAATCAAAAAAATATAAATCTTTTTTAGAAAATTTTCTTTTATCATAAAGTTCATATGCTTAATTGTTAGAATTTGTTAATTTTAATTGTTAAAAGTAGTTAATCAAATCATCCTTTATTTCCAATTCAAATCATTGTCCGAGCATCTAACGTGGTTTCAATTTCACAAGTCGTTGGGGATAACGACCAGGGAATCATACTTCCCATATAATATACGTATTATATTATATTATATATATTTTGAAGAATTTCCTTTTTACCTTTGTCCTCAAGGGTAAATTGGTAATTTTCCATCATATTATATATTATATTTTACGTGTATAGAATTGCTTTAATCACCTACTCTTGATAAAATCTTGAATGGTCCAATATAACGGGGACTTAATTTCCCACGTTTTCCAAATCGAACAACACCTTTCCACGGTGATACTTTCAGCATAACTTTGTCACCCACTTCGAACTCCAAAGGTTTACGTCTCACATCCGCATAACTTTTCTGTCTACTACGAGCAGCCAATAATCGGTTCTTGATTTGCACAATCATCTCTGTCGTTTCGCGAATCATTTCTGGTCCCGTGAGTTGGGCATCTCCAACCTCACTCCAACATACAGGCGATCTACATTTCCTTCCGTATAGAGCTTCGAAAGGTGCGGCTTTAATACTAGCGTGATAACTATTATTGTATGAGAATTCAGCCAAAGGTAAGTGCTTATCCCAGCCACTACCAAAGTCAATCACGCAAGCACGCAACATGTCTTCCAATGTCTGTATCGTTCTTTCACTCTGACCATCAGTTTCAGGATGGTAAGCAGTGCTCATATCTAAATTCGTCCCCAATGACTTTTGAAGAGATCTCCAAAACCTTGATGCGAAACGAGGGTCTCGGTCTGAAATAATCGACACGGGCACCCCGTGCCTACAAACAATCTCCTTCAAATACAATCGAGTAAGCTTCTCCATTTTATACTTCTCATTCATCGGAATAAAGTGAGCAGATTTAGTCAATCGGTCAACAATGACCCAAATTGAATCATATCCAGATGGTGTTCTTGGAAGCTTTGTAATGAAATCCATTGTAATTCTCTCCCATTTCCAAACAGGAATTTCCGGTTGCTGAAGTAATCCTGACGGCTTTTGGTGTTCAGCCTTGACTATAACACATGTCAAGCACTTATTGACATATGTCGCAATGTCAGCTTTCATATTCGGCCACCAATATAACTTCTTCAAATCATGGTACATTTTATCTGACCCAAGATGAATGGAATATTTTGATTTATGAGATTCCAACTTGATTAGACCTCTCAATCCTCCAAATAATGGTAACCATACTCGTCCTTTCAGACATTTCGTACCATCGGATCTAACTTCAAATGGCTCCCCTTCGCCACGAAATCCTTCGGCACCAATATTTTCCTCCTTGCACGCTTCAACTTGTGCATTCCGAATTTGTTTGGGTAAATTGTTATGTACCGTCACCACTAAAGCACATACTCGAATCGGTTCCTTATCCTTCCTGCTCAACGCATCAGCGACAACATTCACCTTTCCCGGGTGATAACGAATAACATAATCGTAATCACTCAGAAGTTCAATCCATCTACGCTGCCTCATATTTAGCTCTTTTTGATCCAAAATATATTGTAGGCTTTTGTGATCGGTGTATACCGTACACTTAGTGTCGTACAAATAATGTCTCCATAGTCGAAGAGCAAAAACCACCGCTCCTAATTCCAAGTCATGGGTCGTATAATTTTCTTCATTCTTTCTAAGTTGCCTAGAGGCGTACGCAATCACATTTTCTCGTTGCATCAAAACAGCTCCAAATCCTTTAAGGGATGCATCGCAATACACAACAAAGTCTTCGCTCCCTTCGGGTAGTGATAATATTGGCGCACTACATAATTTTAGCTTCAATGTTTGAAATGCCTCACCTCTTTTGTCGTCGCCCCCACACATAGGCTTCTTTTTATGGAGTGAACGAGTTAGTTACATGGTTGGATATTAGAGAAAAACTCCTTTTAATAAACCTTCGTTATAACCTGCCAAACCAAAAATTGTCGCCCTTTCGTTTGTGTAGTCAGTGCAGCCCAATTTTTTAATGGCTTCGATCTACGCGGATCAACATCGTACTCTTACTACTATCAATCACGTGGCCAAGGAATTGCACGGAATCAAGCCAAAAATCACACTTCGAAAACTTAGCGTACAACTTTTCGCTCCTTAGCAAATTCAAGATAGTCTTCAAATGTTTACCATGTTCTTCTTTATTTTTGGAATAAATCAGAATGTCATCAATGAATACGATTACGAACTTATCAAGATACGGCTTGCACACGCGATTTCATCAATCCATGAATACTAGCAGGTGCATTAGTCAGTCAAAAAAGGCATTACATGAAAACTCATAATGGTCCAAAACGAGTTCTAAGTTGTAATTAGGATGTCTTCCTCGCGTAAACAAAGTTGATGGATAACCTAGACCGTAAATCAATCTTCGAATAAACACTAGAACCTTGCAGCTGATCAAATAAGTCATGCCATCCTCGTCGGTACATGGATACGATTCTGATTGTCAACTTGTTTTTTGTTCTCGGTAATCATGCCATTCGGAAAGTTCCATTCTTTTCTTCACGAACACGAACAAGACCGGAGCTCCCCACGGTGACGAGCTCGGTCGAATAAAACCTTTCTCCGACAACTCTTGCAGTTGCTTGGACAACTCCTTCATTTCAGATGGTGCTAAACGATATGGCGCACGCGCCACAGGTGCAGCACCGGGAATAAGATCAATACGGAATTCAACTTGCCTGGGTGGCGGAAGTCCAGGTAATTCATCGGGAAATACCTCGGGAAAATCTCGGATAACAGGAACATCTTCTAATCGCTTCTCCTTTGATTCTTGTTCAGTTACTTGAGCTAAGAATAGCTCACAACCCTTCTCGATATACTTTTGAGCCTTAATGCAAGAAACGATCTTCAATCGGGAATTATTTCTATCGCCTTCGATAACCAACGTCTTACCTTCCAGGGGAATCCTAACCTTTTTCTCTCCACACAAAATAGCAGCATCATATCGTGATAACCAATCCATCCCAATAATGATATCAAAACTTCCTAGTTCTATTACCATTAAATCGATTGGAAAAGAACGGTTTAAAAGGTTAAGTGTACATCCTATTAATACATTATTGGTACTTACTACTTTTCCATCGGCCAATTCGACATCATAGCAAGTATCTAACTCAACTGGTTCAATATCAATAAGGGTACTAAAATTTGTAGACACAAAACTTTTATCGGCACCCGAATCAAATAAAGCAGTAGCATATCGATTATTGAGTAAGAATGTACCAGTAACGACTTTTGGATCTTGCTAAGCATCCACATCTCCCAACTTGTAAACAGCTCCACGGTTATTTCCACCTTGTCCATTCTTTTTCAGCTCAGGGCAATCTCTCTTTCGGTAACCCTTTTCATTGCAATTAAAACAAGTTACATCCTTTCTGTCTAGGCTCCAACAAGCAGCATTCTTGTGCCCCAACTTACCACACTTACCACATTTCAAACAATCCCTAACATGCTTCTTATTCTTGCACCGTAGACAAACTTCATTGTCATTTGGTGCAGCATTGGTCATAGCTCCAGCATTAGCCCTTCTTTGGTTTTGTCGATGATTGTAATTGCGTTGGTTGTCACCACGACCACCACGATCTCTTTCACATTTCCTCTTTTCACCTTTAGAAACCTCATCAGTCTTGTCTTGTATTATTTGTCCCATGAGCTGATAAGCCATACGGACAGCCTCATCAATACCAGCAGGCCTCGATGATGTCACATCACCACGTATATTCTTCGACAACCCACGAATATACTGCTCCACCTTCACCTGTTCAGGCTCCACCATTCTAGGACACAACAAGGCCAATTCATGGAATCGGTTTGTATACCCATCAATATCAGTCCCTTTTAACTTCAAGTTGTACAATTCTTGCTCCAGCCTTTGCAACACACTTCGAGGACAAAATTCCTCGGTCATCCACTTTCTCACCTCAGTCCATGGAGTACCATTAGCAGCATCAATACCCATGGAAGCAATCCTTCCATTCCACCAAGTCAATGCACGACCTTGGAGAGTAGCAGTTGCAAATTTCACCTTATCCCTTTTCCTTGCAATCACTGATTTAAAACACAAATTCTAGTTTCTCAAACCACTGATATAATCCCACGGTACCTTCGGTGCCTTTAAAAGGTTGTAGGTCACACTTCATGAATGTTATGTAAGTACACCTAGTAATTTCTGGCACTGCCACTCCGGCACCACCAACTCCAGCACCACAGGCTCCACCACCACTGGCTCCACCACCACCGGCTTCATCACCACCGGCTCTGCAGTTCATATTTGCCATAAATTCATCCATAGATGCGGCAACTTGTTCCCTAATAACCTCGCGTATACGTGCCTCAGACATTGCTTTTGGCGGCATGATCCTGTTACAACACAAATCAAATCATAATGAGTATTCATTCGATGATTGTATTAAGCAAAGGAACAATTTAGAAGAAACAAGAAAAAAAAGGTAACAACAACACAACATATAATTAGAACCAAAAGATAGTCATTTCATTAATCACAAACAAGTTACAAGTTGCATTGTCATACATTACATGTCACCATTTAATGCTATACAACTCCAAAAGACTAGTTCTACTAACTGACATCGCAGTTTAGTTAGTGATTTACAAAAGATACTACCAGCACCACTGGTTCCATCAGAAGTAGTGTTCTTTGATTTCTTTCTCGGACGCTCGGTATCCTCATCATCAGATGGCGGCTTCGAAACAGCCCTAATACGAACCATATCCAAGTAAAACATCTTATTCCACACTCAGGACTCATGCAACCTCCTCTCAGCAGTATCACGCTCCATACGAGCCCACACCAACTTAGTCTCAGTCTCAGCCAATCTTTTCTTCAATGTGGCATTCTCCCCACTCTCCAATACCGACATCCTCTCGAGAACATTACCCAAAGCACGCTCGACATTTTCCAAATCATGATTAAGTAACTCCCTTTCTTTTTCCCCGATTTTATTCTTGGATTTGAGAAGAGCAATCTCAGTTTGGCACGTACCCAACTCAGCCTCCATAACTCTAGCTTGTGCACGTGATGCCTCTAAATCACGCCTTAAGGCCCACGGTGCTAATCCATCAACATGAGATGAGTCACGAGCAGAAGATGACTCTCCTACCTCAAATAAGCCCCTCAGAAAGTCACGAATAGCATAAGGCTTTTGGGTAATAGTCCCAACAGTAGCCTCGGGTGCAACATCGACCTCCTCGTCCTCTGACTCAGAATCGGACGACACAGAATCAGATGACACATCTCCAGGTGGCGGGGTTTTGTCACCCTCCACCTCATAAGGAAATATCAACTCAGCATCATCCTCGATCTCAATATCCACATCTTCCTCGGGTTCTTCCTCGGGTTCCTCCTCGGGATCTTCTTCAGGATCTTCTTCGTCATAATCAACCAAATCAATATCGTCGGGAATGTCAACCATTTCGTTGGGATCATGGATATCCACAACTTGGTTCGGCTCGGGAACAACTGGGTTCACTTCGGGAATAGCTTCGTTCGGCTCGTTAAGATGATTAGGGTTCTCCATGACAATCTGCGTCGTATAAATATCTCGTATTAGTATTAAATAATTACATAATTAACATTTATATTCAAATAAATGAAAATTTCATATTATAACATATATATTTTTCCATATATATATCGATAAATAAATCCTTCTCATTCTTGTCCATCGGTAATTCAGAGATTTCGCTTGCACAGTTATAGTTAAAAGATTTCAAAAATCCTTTCGTTCATTTTTTTTGAAAATCTTTTGTTCTCTATAACTTAAGCTCTTGATACCAATCTGTAACACCCCCATTTTTATATCTCAGCAGAAGGGTCATTTGGGGTGCTACGTCTTAATACAATAACTCAAGCATAGAAAGCGACTCGAAAAGAGATGTTTTTAAATATAACCATTCGAAATAAAAAAGTTTCACAACATAGGTCCCAAAAAATTTTCATAATCAATACATCATTTTTAAATATTTTCTTCGAATGATTTTCTTTAAATGGGCCTTCAAAATATTTATTTCATTAGCTTCTCCAAAATCTTCATCACCGAATTACCTTCAAGGACCTGAGATAAAACATGCTAAAAAGTCAACAATAATGTTGAGTGAATCCATAGAGTTTATATATATAATAAATTCCGAACACAAGTATCATTTCTCAAAATCATCAAGACATAACGATGTGGATCAGACAAAGTTATAGGGGGATTATTATAAGTCTCATGACATTGAACGTTACCATCTAAAAAGAATGCCCACTATACACCCTCGCTATAGCTAAGCTATATAGCTCTGTCTAGCTCTCTCTCTCTACACAACGCAATACCCGTGGTGTCATCTCTGAACACATTGACGATAGCTAGTCGTCATCGATTAAAGGTGCAACCTTCCAAGAGTAACTATTTCAGTATAAAGCGTCTACCATTAACCCGGTAGTTAACGAAAAAATAATTTCCCAAAAAAAAAAAACATGATTTCTACGGGTCTTTTATCTAGCGAGTTAAGCTAACTGATAATAATCAAGACTACTAGCATACATTCGGGTCCCTTGTGTTCTATTTTTAAAAACAAGCATTTAATCCCCCTCGCGGGTTTATAAAATAATTAAAGTATTAAAATGCGAGGCTATGAACTCACTTAGTGATGTCGGAAGGGAATAGCGATGAAATGAAAAACTTCGGGAGTAGGCGCGTCAATCAACCAAGACCTATACAAATTGTAACGGGTCTTAGGTTTCTAGTCGATAAAAATTAATGATAATTCATAAATTAAATAAGTATATGTATACATGTAGTTTATATGATGATCTTGCTCTTGAAATATAATTATTTCACACTTAAAGTTTTCTAGGTTTTTAACTTGTTTTTATTAGCCATTTTACTAGTATTGTCTAAATTAGTCCAAAAAGCCCAATAGGCCCATTAAGCAAACCCATTAAGTTATTATATTGATATTATTACCCAAAGACCAGGTCCTAGCCCATTAGTAAGGTCCAAGTGGATTGGGCCTAAAGTTAAGTCCAATAAGTCCATTTTGTTTCATTGGGCCTAGTGGTCCAATAAGGCCTTATGGCCCATTTAAGCTTATAAATGACTCTTGTTATAAAATTTCGGGTTCTCGAGGTCGGGATACTTTTATTATCAGTATGTTAGTATTTTAAAACTCCCAAGAAGTGGGTCCTTACCACCTCGGGTTTTAGTTACAAAAATCGCTTTACATAGTATAGTGTTCGGGTAGTAGTAAATTTTGTATACTTTTATGTTTACGAAAGTAGTCATAATTTATAAACCGTAAATGGTATAATTGATATATTTATATGATTTTATTCATAATTAAGTGTACTTTACAGATTCAAAGTCGTTTTTATACCTCTTTTAATATTACTTATACATATGGGTATATTACTACCTAATGGTTAAGTTACTAATTAGGACTAAAATTTCACTTTCACCATTTTTTTATTCCATTTACAAACCATAAAGAGTTGGTTGACTATCTAACTGATTCAGAATCTACATGACTTTAGCTATAACCCATAGTTTTCACCTTTTAATTGGTTCAACCCGTAACTATGACTTTTTACACAATCTGTACAGCAAGGTCCAAATTTGACTTGTTTTAGTGTTTTGATCATAACTCATTCATTATTTATCCTCTAGGAATCATCCAATTGTCAAGTGTTAATAAGAGATTTATCTATGACCTAATATAATCAAATCCAACCTCAAACCTGTAGAAAATTATAAAACCTACTGTTCATTACAGCCCATAAATTTTATGATCATTTTACTTGTTTAAATGGCTATTTTAGCTATGATTAACCTAGTTTCATACACACAAAGCCCATTTTAATTCTTGATCATCATATATCATGCATGCACATATACATTTGAAAATCAAAAGAAAACATAAACAAAACTCATAAGATTTTACCACAATAAAAATGAAGATGATGATCTAATGATAAAAAATATACAAGACTTCAATCTTTAAACTTGATCTTCATCCAAAATAATTTTTGATCACCATTTTTCTTCACCAAAATGACCTTATAAAATTCTTATAAAATCAGCTCCAAAAGTGTATAAAACCTTCTTGAATGCTTCTTTAAATCACCACCTTTTTTAGATGAATAGTAAAAACAAATTTAAAGAAGATAAGGAGAAAGAAAAGAAAAAAAAAGAGTTTTAAAAGGAAACAAACTCTAATTGGATATTATCTCTAATTAATTGGGGGCCTATAAATACAAAATAAATCCCATAACCCTCCTCCCTTATTGCTCGACCGATCTAGAGAGAAAAAAAAGAGAAGAAAATTTTTAGGGTTTAAGGTATTTTCTAATTCTTTGTTTAATTCTAGTTTTTATTTTAATTCTTGTAATCTATGCATGATGGATTATGTTTAATCAATGAGAAAATAAATTAGGGTTTTAAATATCTAGCGAGTTATATATAAGCAGTATGAAGAATTTGATTGATCATTGGTTCAATGTTGGTTTCGTATTTAAACATGCGTTAAGGTCTAACGCCATTAAGTCATATGTTTAATCACTTCAATAAAATAAGCATTGTAACGTCAATAACTCAATCATAGAAATACCAATAACTAATTTAGCAACATACTAGGATGATAGACCTCTAGAGAGTCTACTTTCCAACCACGAGTTGTCTCGTGAGTATTTATGTCGAAGTGGTTCAAAATGGTCTTTTACAAATCATGTTTAAAACTGTGACGAATTTCATTTTTGGTTTTTGATTATTTGTCAAAAATACTTAATCTCGTAGTTTAGAGGCTCTTAAATCACGGGAAAATTAGTTTTTATAAATAGTGTTGACCCCTGATATTTATTAATTAGGTTATAGAATTTATGTGGGGTATCTACTCATTACTTTAGGGGCAATTCTGGCCAGAATTCTGGACCATTGGATAAATGAAATAATCAAAAGGGTATAAATGTAAAAGGAGTACTGAATTTGGGAGAGACTAGGATAGGTTCACTAAAGTACATATATGTTAGCATAGGTGAATTTTGGTTGAATGTGAGTGTTAAAGTGGACGATTTAGGACTCTTTATTTAGTATCAAATTCTGCTCTAATCTAAAAAATTAATGTAGTATTGAAGGTAAATTGTTTGAATATCAGAGTTGAAAAGGTGAAAACACGTATTAGACCTTGGTAGATAGCTTATATAATCCATCATAAGTTAGGTTAATCATATTGGTTGAATGCCTAATAGATGGTAGCTTATTGTGTAGCTTAATTGTTTTATATTATCCGTGAAGTAATTGTGAACATTGTTGGATCTGTTTGGGAAGCTCACATCAGTGAATTCAATAGCCCCTCTTTCTAATGCTTTTAAATTAGGATGGAAATGATGCTAAGATGTTTTGGAATTTACTGAATTGCTGTAATTAAATGGTTTGAGTTGCAGTTGGACATTATGTACTGCATATGGACTTGTTGTTGTCATATATTTGTTTGTCGTTGAGATCATTAATTGTAGGCTGATCATCCTCACAGATCGTTAATTTGAGATTGAAATCAACCCATGACTTGAGGTATGGGTCTACCAAATAAAGCTCACGGTATATCGTTTAGGTGCGTAAGTGATGTATGTGGGATCGAGGGGTACGCCTACCCAGTATATGTATAGTGAGGTTGGAAATGGTGAGTTGGTTTTTTGCATGTTTACACACAGAGTTCGATATGTTGCATAATTGTCCTAAATTTGATTTGATTAATCACAGTAATTGTTGAAAGGGATTATATATTTAGTCTTAAAAACCAATGACTCCCTCCACCGACTGAGTGTGACTTTTTAAGCTCATTTTCAGCGAGCGTTTAATTGTGATAGACGATAATAGCTAATGCTAGAATAATTAGACCGAAGATGCTTGAGAAGATTATTTATTGATTCTTTAATAAATCTGGATGAGCATGAATTGTTTGGATTATTTTTTGCAATGTATTTATTGACAGAACCTCGTTCGTCCATTTAAGAAAGACACCATTAAGGTATGGGTATAGATTTTATTGACACTTTGTGTCTTTGCTTTATTTTAGTTTTCATTTTGGTATTCTCTATATAGACACCATGTGTTGTGATGATATCCATTCTTGTTTACGCCTCGCGTTTCCGCCTTGGCGGGGTGTGACAAGATACCTCTGTATTGCGATAACAAAAGTGCCATTGCTTTATGTTGTAATAACGTCCAACACTCCCGATCCAAGCATATTGACATCAGACATCACTTTATCAAGGAGCAAGTAGAGAACAGGGTGGTTGAGCTGTATTTTGTCAGAACAGAGTATAAGTTGGCAGACATTTTCACTAATCCTTTAGCACGAGAACGACTTGACTTTCTCATCCACAAGCTTGGTATGAGACGTATGTCCCCTGAGACTTTTCAAAAACTAGCAGACGGAGAAGAAGAGTAATGGTGGTAAACTCTTCACATATCTTCTGTATCATATGTATATAAGAAAATCAGAAAAACCCAAAAAGATTTTTTACTTTATATAAACTTTTCAAAAAGAAAATACAAAGTAAAAAAATCAGAAAATATTAAAATATGGTGTTCATGACATGCCTTCTGATAATCGATAACATTTACGGCCTTAGAAATGTCATTCAATAATGATACAGGGTGTAAATGAAGTTCGAGCAGAAGTTCAAATTGTTTTCAAAACATGTCATATAGCTTGCTATTATTTCAGATAGCAACCCGATCTTCAATTTAAAGGCGAGTATTTCGACAAAAAGAAAACTTGACCTCATAATGGGAAATTTATTTTTCTCAGGAATGAATTACTTCATATTCATTCAAAGGCTCGTGTTTACTTTGCAACACAACCCGTGCTATCTAATCAAATACGTGTATGTGTCAGTGCATTTATTTATGTAAAACGAGAGAAATCTTGTTTTTATTGGTGTTGTTTTTGAAAAATAATTAAACATATCAGTTTCTCATCTGAAAAGATTTTCAATGAATTTTCTATCACTCAAACAATGTCTACAGCTCTTTAATTAGAAAATGAGACATTATTTGAGGGGGAGAAATAGTTAAATTATTTCAAAAAAGTCACATCGGAATAAAAAGGATAAAGTGTTTATCAATAACGGATCATCAATTAAAGAGGAGTTAATGTATTTGTAACTCAAAAAAGGGGCTTAAGATGTTATTGATTTTAACCTTCAAGGAATAAATGACAAAATAAAGGACTTAGATTCCAAGGTTGCATTTTAGGGACTCATTGTGTCAATTCTATATCTTGCTTAGACTTAGGCATAAGTTTTAAAATAAGATAGAAGAAGTAACAAAGTACAAGGACGATTTTTCAAACTAGTAAAAGGTGGCCGGTTATATTCATTTGAATACACATTTCGCTCACTCTCACTTATTAAAAATTAAAATTACGAAATAGTCATCGTCTAATTCATCGCCTTCATTCTTAAGATAATATCAAAGTTCATTTTAAGGCAAAAGGTAAAGGTACACTACTACACGTTCATAACTCATTTCTCATCAAGTTGGTAAAATGAATTAGGTTAAAACTCCTTTTATCACTCGAAAATCAATAAAATACGATTTAACGTTCATAATTTAAAAGTTGAGATTTTTGCTAATTGATTGAGGGTTTTTGCTCAGTAGGGTGCGTCTAAAATGTGTGTGAAACAATTTTCAATATCTTTAACACATGAGTGAGATGTATTGATTTTTGTTAGTATGTATGGTGCGAAACATGTGTAAGTGATAGATTAGTTGTGGGTTTATGTTAAGTAGCTTCTGATGAGCTTTCTTGTGCTATTTAAACATGTTCTTGCTTCCTAAAAGCTCTTTTACTTGGAAAAGTAGTTATTTAGGGCGTTAGTACAAATATAATGGCTATAAGTTTGCTAGTGTGTGATAATGAGTGTGTTTGGGATCTGTTGTGTGCCCTTAAGATATGATATATTCCTCCTTGATGTCTCTTAAAGCTTGATTAATGTGTTTCTCATTTAAAACCCTTGCGTATGAAGGATTTCAAACTAATATGTTGTTTAAATCTTGTGATGATTGCTTCTGTGATGATATTAAATGTATTGTGTAGTTAGGAATTGCTTCTTGATTGCATATGGTTGATAAAGTTTGATTTAGGTTGTGAGAATAGTCAAGCGAAACATGTTAAGCTTGAATGAAGCGAACCATGTTTTCTAGCGAAACATGTTTCACTTATTCCAAGCGATACATGTTTCACTTATTCCAAGCGATACATGTTCCACTTATTTCAAGTGAAACATGTAAGACTTATTTCAAGCAAAACATGTAAGACTTATTTTAAGCGAAACATGACAGGTCACATTCCAAGCAAAATATGACAAAATATAAAAGGAAACTTTGCCCAAAATTTTAAAATTTTGTGTAATACTTTTTTATAGTGTCATATTTCATAACTTGCTTTGCTTGAATGTACATTATTTACCCTCTGACTGAATGTTGTCCTAGGTTTTCTTGGACTTGTCTAGTTGACCTTTTCAGTTGACTTTGACTATTGACCTTAGTTGACTTATTCATAGAGTGTAGTAATTCAGTCATGATTGCATGAAACCTAATCATAGCATTGTTCTAAATCAATCAAATCATAAAGGATAACTAAATTAATCAGTAAAATATATTTGTTGTGTATATAAACTATATTGGTTAATTCTTAAGCAAAATCATGAATCCACAAGAAAATCAACAAGTTGCTGCTCGTGATGAGAAATGGGTTCCATCTACAGAAAGAGTCAAGATAAGCTCTACCAACATCAGACTGGAAACCACTATGCCTCAGAAGGAAGAAACATTTCAAGTGGTCATTGACATAATCAAGAATTCCACGTGCTTCAAGGCATTCACTATCTTTGTAGATGTTCCTGAAATCTTTATGCAGCAGTTCTGGTCTACAATAAAAAAGGTCAAAGACTTTGAATCTTATGAATTCTTTTTGGCCAACAAGAAGTGCATTGTCGATGCTGAAGTCTTTAAAAAGATTATGGATATCTATCCAAGAGTGGAAGGTGAAGAATTTATACCAGTACAAGATGATGATGATACCCTCACCTTCCTCACTGACCTTGGCTACAAAGGTCCACTATACAAGCACACCAACATGTTTGTGGATCACATGCATCAGCCATGGAGAACTCTGGCAACAATTCTCAACAAGTGTCTCTCTGGAAAGATAGCAAGCAATGACAAACTGAGAAAATCCAGAATTGACATACTATGGGGCATGTTCTACAGAGATAATGTTGACTATCCTGAGTTGATTTGGGAAGACTTTGCTTTCCAGATTGATCACAGGAAGGAGAAGAAATCAAGATGTGAAACTATGCCATTCCCTCGATTCACCAAAGTTATCATCAATTATTTCCTCAAATAACACAAGTCTCTCTCCAATCTCAAATATCAAAACTATCATACAATCAAGGATGATGGTATTGTAAACAGACTCAAGTTTGTCAGAATAGGAGAAGACTATCAGGAATATAAACTTATTATTCCTGATGTGATGCTGAATGATACAATCATACAATCAAAATCCTATTAAATGTTCATCAAGTACTCAACTGGTCAAATTCCCCCAAGAAGAGCAAAGGCAAAGGTTTACAAGGAAAGAAGACTGTTGATGTCTCTCAGGAAACTGTTGATGTATCTGAAGAGTTTGAGCCTAAACCTGTTAAGAGAAGGATGGCTAGTAGAAGAGTGGTGAAGAAGAAAGTCACAATTTTTGTTGATGATAACATTAATCGTGATCCAGACGTTGCTTTGGAGTTAGGTAAATCTATCAGCATAACTGAAGCTGAAGAAGAGGAAGCAGCAAGGCAAGTCTATGCTACTCATGCAAGGATTGTGACTAAATCTGTACCTAAACCTGCTAAGAAAAAGACTGGCAGTAGAAGTACTGAAAGTGTAGTCATTGAAGACACTCCAAGTTCTCCAAAGTTAAAACCAGCCATTTCAAAGCCTAAGTTCAAAGGTGTTCAATCTTTAACTCTTGAAGAACAAGAAGCTGAAGATGTTATGCAAGCTCTCAAAGAAAGCAAGAAAACTAGCAGAAGACATCCAGGTACTGGAGGCTCAAGTGAAGGAACTGGTAGGATACCAAGGGTTCCCGATGAGTCCACAGTCGTCTCTGCTACCTTAAGTGAAGGAACTGGTACTAAACCATGGGTTCCCAATAAGGAAAATGTTTCAACTGAAGAAAAGGTTATTCTTGAATGGGGATCTGAACAAGAGAGTGAATTCTTGGAAGAAGACCCAAATAAGGGAGAAGACATAGATTGGATTGATTCTGAGGAAGATGATGAGAATAAAGATGATACTGATGATGACAAAAGTATAGATCTTGAAATGACTAATGATGAAGAAACCAATGATGAGGTCTTACAAGGTAAATAACACGTAAATGACGATAAGGATGAAGAGATGATCAATGCCGAAGTTGAAGAATCTAGAAACGATGATGAAGAAGTTACTGATGCAGCCAAGGCAGATGCTGAAAAGATTAAAGAAGCAAATGATGATTCTAAGAAAGCTGAACTTCCTCCAATAAGTTCTAGCTTATCTATATCTTTAGGTTTTGGTGATCAATTTCTTAAACTTTCTTTTGATACTTCTTTAATTGGTACTGTTAAGGATACTATAGATGCATAGATCAGCTCATTATTGGATATTAAGATTCAATCTGAAGTTCCACATATCCAGTCTCTATCCATGCTTAAAGTACATGTGTTTGTGATTTCTGAGCCCTCTATCCTCACACCAGTACAAGAAACTCCTTTAGCAGTACCAGTAACAAATTTACCTCCTCTATCTGTCTCCACTATTCCACCTACACCTCTACAACAAACAACAACATCAATCCCTCCACCACCAATCAAAACTGATGCTCCAATCATCACCTCTGCTGTACCTGAATCCGATGCACTCTTTGCTATTCAACTAAGAGTTGTAAAATTAGAAAAGGATGTGTTCGAGCTTAAGAAAATAAACCACTCTGCTAAAGCTCTTGCTAATCTTATGTCACAAGTTCCAACAGTTGTTAAACAATATCTTGGATCTAAAATCGGTGATAATCTTCAAGGGTTTACAAAGACACACTACATACCTTATTCATAAATACTCTGTGAAGCCAGCTCCCGAGTCAAGCAAAATCCAGACTTCAATAATTAACCTTGAACAAGAATCTAAGAAAAGTGCTTCAGAGATTCTTAAGATTAAGAAGGTACAAGTTGAGAAGCAAAAGATGCTAAAGTATACTATCAAGTCTACAGACAAGGCAGCTCTTAAAGAGTATGACCAGAAATGCTCTCTCTACCAGACCATGCATGAAAACAAGTCCTTCAACAGAAATCCTGATAATCATATATTATACCATGCTCTCATGGAAGCGTTGATAGAGGACGAAAATGCCATAGATAAAGGAGTTGCAAGCATAATCAAGGACCATAAAAGAAAGCATGATGATGATGATGATGATGATGATGAAGATCGTCCAGCTAGACCAAACTAGGGTAAGAATACAAAGAGGAGAAGAACCAAGGAGTCAGAGTCTTCTAAGAAACCATCCACCACTAGGGAAACCCCTAAAGATAAAGCTCCATCTAAAGGCTCTAAAACTGGTAAGTCTGCTTCTGCAAAGGAACCGGCTGAAGAACCTATTGCTGAGGTGGTAATGGATGATGCGGGTGAAGATGTGGTTCATGATGATGATCAACCACAATATACATCTGAAGCCAAGACAGCCAAGACTCCAAACCTATTCTTGTTCAAGCAACCTCCAAGGCCTCCTACTCCTGATCTGGAATGGAACAAGCATCAAGTTGTATTTGGTCAACCTGAACAGCCTTGGTTCAACCAAATGGTCTCTGCTACAAAGGATCCTCTCACCTTTAACGATCTAATGTCCACTCCTATTGACTTCTCTAAGTATGTGCTAAATTTTCTCAAGATTGACAATGTGACTCAAGATCTCTTGTT
Source organism: Tanacetum coccineum (assembly GCA_026074375.1). NCBI lineage: Eukaryota > Viridiplantae > Streptophyta > Magnoliopsida > Asterales > Asteraceae > Tanacetum > Tanacetum coccineum. Next base: position 12,400 of record BQNB010004997.1, on the reverse strand, counting down.
AGGACCTGCCTATGATCTGTTAAAAGGCACATGCACTAGCAACATCGAACTTGAGTACAACTTCTAAGAGTGTTTCAATGCATTGACCAACAAACTTGACTGGAATAATCCTGAAGGAGATCGTTACCCCTTCGACCTGTCCAAACCTCTTCCCCTGCAAGGTCGCCCAAGCCATCCAACCGTTGCTGCAGATTACTTCTTCAACAATGATCTGGAGTATCTGAAATCTTCTGATCTGGAGAGAACGTACATTACGTCAATCACGAAGACAAAAGAAGCTCAATATGAGATTGTAGGTATTGAAGACATGGTCCCTACGCTTTGGAGTACCACACGCATTTACATACCCTGAATCATCCAACATTTCGATCCACTCATTTCTTCACAATGTTTTCACCTCAAAATAACCAAACTCCTACTCAGCATTGACCACTCAATTCACCCCCCCGCTTCTATGCTCTATTCCCCTCAGACAACACAAACTCTCCGGTCCCCCTCTGGATTCCAGAGTTTTCTATATAAGACCAATGTCATGGTTCCATGGTCACTAGTAAGACAGTCGCTGGCTGAACAGCATCCCTGCCCCTCCCGTCTCTAATTGCCCAAGTATACCCCCCTCCCCCCAGCTGACCATCTGTGGCTCTACCCACTTGCACAGACCATTGACGCTACATGCCCTGCTTCTTGCTGTTCCCCCAAACTCAAGCACATCCTTCCTTCCTCCAACGACGGAAGTGAACCATCGGGTATGCTACTTCTCACTCTGCCTCCGGCCCCAACCAACACTCTCCTCACATCCCCGCCTCATCCCTTTCTACGAGTCTCATCATCTTCCTACGCTCTGAGTCAAGGATCTTCAGCTAGGATCTTCAGCTTGGTGTGGAGAGTTACCAAAAGAAGCTTAATATCACCGCACCTCAGCAGACCTTTCTTGAAATCGAATTCAAAGAACTCTACACTCTATCATATAAACCACCAGGGGTAATCTATGAAGACTTGGCCAAACAAAAATAACTTATGCGGGCTGATGAGTTGTACAAGTTCTCGAACGAAACACTCAAGAAAGTTAGGGATGAGCTCATCACAGAATACTCGATTTTCATTTAGGATACAAGGATGAGGTGTTAAGGAGGAATTGGACGGCCATAGATAAAAAGAGATCGGAGCGATTGGTTGGTGATCGGGAACTCGAGATGGACCACAAACTGATGACGCGTACCGTTTAATCGCTAGGTCCAATCTCAAAATCTTATCTTGTGAATAATGTGAATATGTAGTATAGACTTATAATAATAGGCAAGTATATAAATAGTGTTTGAGTACGAATTTTCTAGAATTTTTCAATAAAATTAAAAAATTTCAATTTAACGTACTCAACACTATATATATAATACCCTCATAAATTTAGATGGAGCATTAAAATGTTCCTAATACGGCTTGTTAATAATCAGAACATTTTTCTCCCCAACTAGTTTTTCAAACATATTTGAATCAATTGATATCCAAAATATCAAGAGATTTGACATTTTTGATAAGGGGAGAAAATGTGATTAAAATATATGGCTAAAGATGTGATCTTAAGGACTTAAGTGCGAGCTTTACCCTTCATGTGCTAAACATTTTTGAATATCGATGCATTTGTTGAGGGGGAGCAATTTCTAAAAAGTAAAACCATCAAGGTACTAAATGTTTTTATTGATATCACAAAGTACCTTGATCGATGTTTTCAAATGAACAAAACCAAAAGACCGACTATGTTTGTAATTAATTGGAGTTATATGGTGGTTAAGATTAGGTAGTCGTTCCTATGATCTAGCCAGAACTGGAAGGATCTACCCAGAGACATTCCATTAGTTAGAATAGAAGTCCTTAGGTATGATGTAAAAAGGAGTAAAGTGAGAAAAGGGAATATTGCAGACTAAGACAGAATTGACACTGGAACAAACCCAACAAGGTGTTAGTGATGAAGTCTTGGTAAGCATTGAAGGGGTTAAAGAATTAAAAAGAAATGTAAAGATAAAGAGCAAAAAGAAAGAAGCACTGCTTACACTTAGGCAGAAACCGGGTCAATACATATGCTATCAGAAACCCTAAGCTGTTGTCTGGTATTGAAGATAGTCATCATGGACCCAGTGATGCAATGCACAACCATTCCCATCCACTAAAGGTCTCTCAAAAGACTATTGTTTCATTTCTTACGAAGATTAAACACATTTCTATCAACTTTCTCACTCTGAGCTAGTTGGTATTGAAAAGGTGGCAGTCTGCTCCAGCCTCCGATTACTAAAACCAAAGTGCACTATCGAGTCTAGAGCCATAAAAGAGATCATCCATAAATCTCATTAGGACACTTATCCAAAATATGCTTGCTAATTTACACAATGTAAAAATAAGAAATATATCAAGAGTCCGACGCATTATCTTTGTGATTTCTCCAGAACATTAGAGTGATGCCTAAAAGTATTCACAATGACGATGGAAATCCTTCTAGAGCCAATATCAAACAAGCTCTATGGTAGATGACTTGTGAGATCCTACACGGATCAAACTTGTGATACTGGATATCAATTCGGTCCAGCTTATGAATTGATGAATGAATTTAAAAAATATAAAACTGTTGGTGTGTTATAAAAACCGTTTGCATAACACACCGACTTATTTTCCTAAATCAATTTTCAATTCTATGTCCATGGGAAGCCTCACAAGGGTATCTGGACATAGGAAAGCTGAACACGAATTGATGACTTAATCATGAAGATAGTAACTTACTGGTTCACTGTTACCGTGTTGTCTGTTTTGAGACGCTCCGGTAATGAGAACGGCTAGTGCAGCTGCGAAACCCTGTCAAGGAGATTCTTTTGAATTTTACCTGATCACATGCAGTATTTATACTGATTAATAGGGAACCATGGTTATCATAACCGTATTCGACAAAGTGACAAAGATACTTTTGTCCATATATGTTGTTTATTACTAACCCGTTCATGCAGGTTTCCTGACGGCGGCAACAGTTAACAGATAACAAGTCGAAGTTAATGCCACATGCTCAAACTCGACCGACATATGTAAAGACAACATAAAAGCTCAAGTACACGTTTCAAGACTTCTGCTACTCTAATACCGTACGTCTTTCTTGAAGTAACGAAGTGTTAAAGTTAAAGAATTTCAAGAAAGATGGTTACACAAGCTTTCAAAATCAAGAATAGTATAAGCATGTCGGTCCAAAAGTCACAAGATCACAAGAAGACAAAGATTACAAGATGGCGAAAAGATATTATGCTTGGTTGATCATCTCAAGAAGCTCAAGATCACATACAAGTAAAGTTAAAGAGAAAAGCTAAAGCCTAAATCTTTAAAGATTACTACATCAAGATTCACAAGATAAAATAAAAAAACAAGACTACGAGCAAAGATTGAAGACATTCATAGAATGTAGAGCTAAAGTTTTTGTAAATTGGAGTGACCTCCCTTAGGGGGAGATTGTTAGAAATCGAGAAAAGACTCGGTCACTACCAATATGTCATAGAATAGCTCGTAGCGTAATACTTGGAAACTTACCAAACTAACCGGGTCAACATAAGTCTCCCTTATGTATGACCGGCCTAGGCTAGGTATAAATACCCATATCCACACCTTGGAGAGGGTTGGTTGTTCATTTGGTTATTTCATAATACATTTTCCCTTCCTTTCTCTCTCTAAGTGTTTTAACTCACTTTCTCTCTCTAGACTTTCTTTTGCTCATTTATTAAGTGATTTGATACATCTACACTTTACATTGGAGGAAGAAGAGAGAAGAGACTTGGGCTTTTTAGACAAAAGAACCTCAATAAGAGCATGAGGGTTAGAGGTAGCCTCCGCCAAAAATGTGTAGAAGGCAGCAGCCAAGTCGTTGCTGTTAGACGCATAAATTATTGACCCAAGCCATTGTGGGCTTGAGGTCCATTAGATATAAGGTTTAGTAGCTTATTCCCAAAGCTATGTTCTATTATAAATAGACATGCTTTCTTATGTAATGAACAACAATCCAATCAATATCAATTTCTATTATCTTTCAGTTGCCAGCGGTATCATAGTATTTTCTTTGAGAAGGGACGGTAGTAGGGCATCTTTTTTAGCTCGAAGGGATCCTTAAGAACAGAAACCTCCTTGAAGGTTGTGCACCTACCATGAATAATGGCCGCCTTAACCAGCTGAGCAACATAAAAACCCATTTTCTCACTAGGGGAAAGCTTCATGGCAATATGCAGAACAACCTTCGCCACAATTGTAGCCCTATCCTGCTTAAGCCCATTAATCTGCTGCAAAAGCTGAACCTCAGACTCCTCCAACCTTTTCCTCTGAGCCTCTAAACATTCTACTTTGGAGCAAAGCGAAGCAAGCGTTTGTTCATAATTGACCCACTTCTTCTGTTTCACAACAAGCCGACTATACTCGCCATGCAGCTTCTCAACCTGCTCCTGCAAGGTCGCAGCCTCTGCACTAAGGTCCAAAAAGAGGGGTTTTCTCTAAATCCTATAAGGCATCATTACACTTAGCCTCTAGTTCAACATACATGTTATCTTTCTTTTTGTCCCTTTCCCGGATAGTGTCGTAAGCAGTTCTAGCCTCCAAAAAGGAAGACATCAACTCATTAGTTCTTTGATTCATAGCATTGTCATAAACAACCTGCCTTATATAGGCCATGTCATGTATATCACAGAGCTTTTTGTTACTAAGCTCCTTTAGGTGATGCTTCTAAGGAGGAGTGAGATGAGAAACTACCCAATAGCAATCCGTAGAGTCTTTCAGTTCTTTAGTAGAGGGAAATTATGCATAACGAACAAGCTCTATAATTCTACAATAAATAGAAACAGCTCGTGAGTAAAGAAAGGGAATTTACCATGGAGATCAGGGTCGCTGTCAACATCTAAAGGATCCGGAGGCTCTCTAGCAGCCTCGCTTCCTCGATTTTGAGCTTTCGGAGTGTTCTGATGTGTTTTTCTGGATGAAGTTCCAGGAACGACTTGTTTTCTTTTTCCAGCAACTTTTGGAGGCACACCAAACTTCTGATTCTTCAATCTGTTAGCAACGGAGCTATCGATCAGCAGAATATCATCTTTGTCTAGGGGAGAATCCTTCAAATCAGCCGTGTTTTTAACAAACTGAGAATGACCTATAGAATTAAGGGGCTCTACATTGGTTACAGGAGTCTCTGTATTGATCGAGATGGAAGGAGAGCTAACTCCCTCATTGTCAGTAGCTTCCTTCGGTAGGAAGCTGATGTGTTATGGAAGTTTAAAATTTATAAGACTAGTTTTATCCGATTTCCAACTAACACACGGGTAAAGTATAAACCCCCGTTTAAAGTATAGAGTTTAGAGTAAGACAAGGTCATTCCACGGGATTGATGTATCTTAGAAAATTCGGTTGGTTTTGCAAAAAGGGTATCTCTAAATTTGTCACAAATCTAAAGATAAAAGGACACAATTTCTTTTGTATTTCAAGTATATAAAAATGATGTTTATTTGGGATAAGAACAATGGGACAAACATGCAAGTAATAATGAAAACATGAATTGAAGCATAAATGTAAGAATAGACGGATAATCATTCAAACAATTAACTATTTCATATAAGAAAGAATCCTTTCGGCCTTTAGTCTTTAATATATAAAATGCATAAAGAGCTATTCATGTATGAATGTGATAATGATGAAATTCCCTTAATCAAGTTTGTTAGACATGAGATTAAGTATTAAACGTGTTCATATCCGGTTTGATAAACATTTTATTAGTCAATTCTCACAAGACTAATATCGAATTGCCATAGACAAACAACACGAAATGTAAACACAAAGGTAGAGCATTTTGACCTATTTCCACCATATATAATTAATATAACATATAACAAGTATCCAGATAATCAAACATCAAATTTATCAAGATCATATTCACAAAGGTAGAGCCTTTCGACCTATGTCATTATTCCATGTTAAGCCCAAACAAACATGTATGGCTACTCCATAATCATGAAAGCAAAACTCATAACAAGCATTATAGATTCAGCAAGAATCATATTCAAAAGAGTAACAAGGTTTATACTGATTCCAAGAGCAAAAGATGGTGATTTTCCTAGAATTTCCCAAGAACACTTTATTATATTCAAAGTAACCTAGAAACTAAGAAAAATTCTGTCACAATAGCTTATAGTTTCAAAATACACTTCACTAACACTCCCTTGAATGGATTAAAACCTGGAAATTTGATAAACAAAGGCTTGTTCAACCATAATTCCCCAAAATACTTTTTAACTCTTTCTTAAGTTGAATAATGGTTGTATGTGTTTTTGTTTAGTGAATGATGTTGTGATGATACCCAAAACACTGATTTGGAGTTCCTTTTATAGCCTCAAGTCGGAGGTAATGGGGGGAGTGAAAGGCCATCTATTGAATCTAAGCCATAATGATTTGGAGTAACTGCAGCGCCAAATGCGCCACACTTCTTAAAAAGTGCGCCGTATTTGGCTTGAACATTTAATTTTCTCTCTCCCCAACTCTAAGTACGCCGCACTTCCTTAGAAGCGCGTTAAACTTGGCTTCTTTTCATTAAATTCCTCCTTTAATTCTCTTCTAGATCCATCTTTAACGCATGATAGAGGATTTAACATATATTTCTTGCATTTTCAGTCCTTCTCGTGATCTTTAGTCCTAAAACAAACTTTACTTAAATAAGTAACCAAACATGCATTATTTAATATATTTTTATAGATAATTTACATATTTACAAGGGATATTTTATGTATATTTGGAGCGTTCTCAAATCCCCCTCATACTTAGCTATTGCTTGCCCTCAAGCAATCAAATCGAAAATACTTTGTTTTTAGTGGAAGAAATAAACAAGTTAATGATCACAAGCAAACATAACACGACAAAGCAAGTCACAAATTTTAGAGATAAGTTTTATTGACACTCGCTCAATTTAGTGAAGTAAATGCTATACGTAAGTTACTCAAATGCTCAGTCATGATTAGTTCAAATTACCATAGGCTTGTACAGGAAACTAAACTGCACCGACATGACGTAAGCACCAGACATAAACATCAAAAGTGGTAATTTATTTAGTTATATTGTTGTTTTTATATTTGTCAAAAAAAGGTTTATAATAAAATCATAATCCATCGTATCCGTAAATATACCAACTTTCTTCTTTTCTCTCCCTTTCTTATTTTCTTCTTACTTTGGCTTATTATTTTTCCTTATTTTCTTTTACTTGAGGGATACTTGCTTTCCCCCTTACTTAGGATAAGCACACTATTTCAAACGAACTTAGAAGTTTGCAACCTTCGCACTTCATTATAATAGCGATACCAACATTTACGTGCTTCAATTTGTACGGATAAAGCGTCAAATAATTTAATTAAAAAGCTTTTTGGCAAAGATTATGTATATTTATTTTTATATTTATTTTACCTCTTAATCAGTGAAATGTTTATAACACGTGAACATGTTCTCACTGCGGTATCGTAAAGATTTCAAGTACAAGTTCTAGAATTAACAATTCACCAGCACACTCATACAATTTAAACCGATACCAATGCTCCAGAAAAGGCGACAAACTTCAAATACATAGCCGTAACGACGAATGAGACACTTGCAATTGCATTCAAACCTTAACTCGAGAAAGCTAAAGGTAAAAATTATTTTCATAAGATTTAAAGGCTAACCTTACATTTTTGAGATAATGGGTATAAATATGCTAGTAGAGTTATCAATCTAGAGTCAGATTTGCTTTATAGGTGATCAATAAAATGTTCCTTCTTAAAAAATTTTAAGTTATATATTTTTACATTTTTGAACTTATTTTAGTCTATACTAGTTTTTATACATTTACAAAAACATAAATAAGTATATATTTTGAAAATTTAGTTTTCCTATTTATCTCCCCCTCATACTTAATAAGAGCATTGTCCCTAATGCGAGAAATATTAGAAGGAAAAGATAAATTAGAAAAGTAAATTGGATGTAACTTCCCTTCTAACGAATTCAGCAAAATCGTGCGAAGCTGAGTGTAGAGCCTTCGTACATGAATTCGTACATCCTTCTATATTTTTCTTTTTTTTCTTCCTGTGATAATGATAAACAAACAATATGCAATGCTAATGTTAGCCTCAATTTATTGAGTCGAACAAGGAAGCTCGGTCACTCTACGATGGAGCTTCGGTCTTTTATTAGTTAATGTTGTAACAGGATAATATCGGGAATCGGGCTCGATAGATAATCTAATATTGTATATGTTTCGGGTTTAATCCCAAACAAAACCCGAGCCCGGGTCCTAGTTAAATATCCCACACGTCGTAGGGATATATAAATAGATATTTTCATAAGAAAATATCTAAGAAAGAAATCATAATATCTTTTTTCTAATCAAAAAAATCTTTTTCTCTCATCTCTAACCTTTATCTCTTTTATTCTTTCTAGTTTCTAGTTCCGATTTGTGTTGTGATTATATGAAGTGAAGTATTAATCGGGTTCCAACAATTGGTATCAATCGCCTCGGGTGGATTTCGTGGTATTTTTTGTTGTTGTAAGCCTATTGGATTCGAAAGTTTGGGTGTTTCATCATTCGGCATATTGTTTCTTTTGTTATGATTCGGCTCATTCAAAGAGAAAGGCAAGGACGAGTTGTTGGTTAGCTTTGGGGTCCAAAAAGTTGGTTTTTTTTTGTCGCATCAGTTGAGGCAAAAACGTCAAGGGGTTTTACGCTCTTGGTTTTTGTGAAGAACAACCGAACGAGTGGAAACACGTTAGAACCGAACGAGTGAAAACGTGTAGAACCGAACGAGTGACAAAAACGCAAGGACCGAACGAGCGAAAAATCTCAAGGACCGAACGAGGGAAAATTTTCAAGGACCGAACGAGTTTCATCTTGAGAGGACCGAACGAGTTTCTTCTTTCGAGGACCGAACGAGTTCATTGTCCATAGAGCCGAACGAGTGAAAACTTCAAGGACCGAACGAGTTCATTTACTATAGAACCGAACGAGTTGATTTTTCAACCACCGAACGAGTTCATTTTTCTTCGAGGACCGAACGAGTGACAAAAACGCAAGGACCGAACGAGCAAAATTTTTTTTGGACCGAACGAGCAAATTTTTTTTTGGACCGAACGAAAAAAAATCTTGTGTGAAGAAAAGGGTTTCAGTAAAACAGCCATAACTTTTGATCCGTAAGTCCGTTTTAGGCCCGTGACCTCTCAAATCGAAGAGAAAAACGAGACGGATCACGCTGTAACCACCCTTTAGCTGGTTAAGGATTTTTCGAAGCCCAAAAACATCGTTTTCTATGATTTATTGACATTTTTCAGTTTTTTGGAATTTTTCGCCGCTGATTCCAAATCAAATCATTCACGGTTTTCTATTGATTTTGTAAAATCCCGTTAATTCATTTATCGGTTTTAATCATAGACGTGTAAAATCCCGTGAACGTGAATTGCTTACACAACCACAACTTCGATCACATCATATCCACTTAAGATCCAACAAAATCAATCACACTTCATAATTCATAACTATTCATTCATCATGTCTACTCCAGTTAACACATCCTCCACAGATAGCCAAATGCATAACAATATAATGGCAGCTGGTTCAAAAGAGCGTCCACCGATGCTTGGACCAGGAAGATATTCTCAGTGGCATTCGCGTTTTCTACGATACCTTGACACTAAATCGAATGGTGAATATCTGAGGAAGTGCATCTTTGACGGTCCATATTTGCCTACGAACGTACTCATTGCAGCAGTTGAAGCAGCAGAGAACATTCTACCAGTAGCTGCACATGAAGAAGTAGAGACAATACACAACATGACAGCAGAGAACAAACTTTACTTTCAAGCTGAAAAGGAAGCTATTTTCTTGATTCTGACTGGTATTGGGGATGAAATTTACTCAACTGTTGATGCATGTAACACAGCAAAGGAGATGTGGACAGCCATTGAAAGGCTACAACAAGGGGAATCGTTGAACGTACAAGATGTAAAGACCAATCTATTCTGGGAATTTGGGAAGTTTACTTCAAGAGATGGAGAATCCATGGAGTCTTATTACTCCCGATTTTATAAACTGATGAATGAGTTGACAAGGAACAACTTGCAAGTTTCACCAATGCAAGTGAATGTTCAATTTCTTCAACAACTTCAACCAGAATGGTCAAGATTTGTGACAGTTGTCAAGCAGAGTCAAGAAATAGACACGGTCTCATATCACAAGCTGTTTGACGTTCTGAAGCAGTTTCAAAACGAAGTTAATGATATCCGTTCTGAGAGATTAGCCAGAAGTGCAAATCCATTAGCACTTCTTGCGGCTGCTCAACCATATTCAGATAACTACTATCAGGCACCAAAACCTCAAAGATCGAATGCACCATCATACAAGCAATCTTCTTCCACACGACCAAGTGCGTCTACCAGACACAAAGGCAAAGAGATCGCCAAACCAGTTACTCCTCAATCTGAGTCAGTTTCTGAGGAAGACAGTGATCCAGAACAAGCTCGGAGGGATAAGGATATGCAAAAGAACTTGGCACTCCTTGCTAAGTATTTTAAGAAGCTGTACAAACCTACCAACAACAACCTTAACAACCTTCGAACTTCTTCAAACTCCAGGAACAAGACTGAAGATACCACACCAAGGTATAACAACGACAATCAGTCAGGGCAGTTTGGGAATCAAAGGACGATGACAGTTGCTGGGGCTAGGGAAACAGTAGGCAGTCCGGTAGTGCAACAAAATGGGATACAGTGCTTTAACTGCAAGGGATTTGGACACTATGCCAGGGAATGCAGGAAGCCAAAGCGGGTTAAAGACTACGCGTATCACAAGGAGAAGATGATGATGTGCAAACAAGCTGAACAAGGTGTTCCACTTCAAGCTGAGCAAGCTGATTGGCTAGAGGACACGGATGAAGAGATTGATGAACAAGAATTGGAAGCACATTACAGTTACATGGCAAAGATTCAGGAGGTCTCACCTGCGGAATCAAGTTCTACTGATACGCCATTGGAACAGGTACAAAACCATGATGAAAATGATGTGTTTGCCAATGTGAGACGACATTCTGAGCAACCATTAACGACACATATGTTTTGGAGAAGGATGATAGCAATGTCATTCCTGATTCATTAAATATATGTACTAATGATAATCAGGTTGATCAAAATGCGGCTGAATGTGTTGATGAGCGTGCTGCGCTTGCTAATTTAATTGCTAATTTGACTCTTGATACGGAGGAAAACAAAACGGTATTAAAGCAATTAAAGAAAGCAAACGCATCATTAACTCAAGAACTGAAGGAGTGCAAAACTAACCTTGATGAGTCTAGTAGGGCTCTGGGGGAGGCTACTAGCAGTCGGGATAGTTCTCTGATTGCACTTCAGACCAAACAGACTGAGCTTGAGAAGTACACGGCCCTTAATGACCTAACGAGTGATTATAAAATACTTCAAACAAAGTTAAATGACACTCTAGGACTATTAGCTATTAAAAACATTGACATAAAAGAGGGTTTAAAAACTAAAACCTATGAAATTTCAGTTGTCAATCAGAAACACGATGAGCTAGTCAAAAAGAGTCTGTTAAATAGGTCACAATTTGAAGGTCAACTCAAAGAGAAAACTAAGGTAATTTCGGATTTAAAGGTTAAGGAAGGAAAAGACATTGACACGATGATTGAAATGGACAAACAAATAAAGTTTTTAAATGAAATTCTTTATAAACGCAATCAGTCAATTCAAACCATTCACATGTTAGCACCCAAATGCGCAACGTATCATGGTAGATCAACCTTTGCTAATCCAAAGTACCTCAAGAAAGCTCAATCTGATAAGCCTCGTTTGTATGAGATCCCATATGATACTTCTGATCCTGCAAACAGATTTTGCCCCGATGGGGAAGACACAGTGACTCTTGAAAAGGAGAGTAGATCAAAATTGGATAAAGACAAAGTGAAACCATATAATTACACATATCAAAACAGTCTTTATGAAACTTTCAAACCACCATCCAAAGCCTATCTTGATCAGTTGGAACGCGCTAAAGAAGTTAGGAAGACAATGTGGAGAAAAATGTTTGTTAGGACAAAACCAAACATTGCTAAAAACATTGGCTTTCTACCCATGTCTAAATCCATTAGTAAAAGTAGACTACTTTATAACGAAATGACAAACAACTTCAATCATTTTAGAACAATTTGTCAACAAACTTGGTCTAATCATACTAGTAGTGCATTTCCTAACCCAACTGCTAAGAGTATGGAAGTTTTGATCAAAATCTTATTAATGCCTCTTTCAGACTGATGACGTATAGTCTAACATCGGGTCATGAACCCGACCCACGAATACTATTTATACCTGGACCCATGACGAATGG
>BQNB010004996.1:75963-91088 GCA_026074375.1 Tanacetum coccineum | reverse complement strand
AAACTGTACATGCTTCTCAACAAGTCACTTACATAAGGAACATATACCACTAGTTGGGATTTCAAAAAAAAAAAACATGTGTTTTAAATATTCATGAAGACACGGCATCACCAAAGTGGCTATTAACATCATGATATATAATAAATGCTGAAATATTGGTTTTTACTGGTTTATTATTGAAAATTGTGTTTTTCAAGTGAAAAGATAAAGTGTTCTAATATAACTTTTAAAGTAGAAAAATTAATAGTAATCACCTGAAGGTGTTTTGGTATGTATGTATGTTATGTGTGCTGTCTTTAAACCACTCTTCTTGAGGATTTTTTCTTCTCACCCAAGTCCAGAAAATAATCATCAAAAGGAAGATATAAAATTTTGTCCTTTTGTGGAAGCGGAAAAGGTGAGGGAATAACAATCCCACCAATCTACAAAATCAAAAGGACATTTGATGCGAGGACTCGACTACACATATCTAATTGTATTCGAAACGACCCTTTATTAAAATAAACCAAAGAAGAATTAGAAACATAGATCTTGTGGTCATGTGTCAAAGTCTTAAAGCTAAGGTGTAGAAAGATACAGCATAACAGTGCCTGTAACAACTCAAACAAACGATCATCTAAACATATTCACCAAAGACATGCACTCTTAAAATAATAGCTACTTCAGGTTCATAACAGGCAAAGCATAAACTTAAATGCATATATGAGTATCTATAGTTTGACATAAAAAGGGACAAATAGCAAAGAAAATGCAAGTTAAAGCATACAAAATGAAAGAAAATCTGTTCTGTAGATGGTGTCGGGTCTAGGATAATTAGGTAAATATCAGGCAAGTTGTCAAGTTGGTGACCCTAAACAAGTGGCCCTAAGTCTTATATATGGTCATTTCTACAGGTTGATTCCATGTTCAGAACTTAATTCATCCTATATGTGGCGGTGTCTAATACCAGAAAATAATTAACTTTAATACCCTGTTGTACGGTTTTATAAATTATCTTTTGGAACATAAGATGGAAATATGTATCCATGCCCATGATTCTGATTTGAAGGAAAAGAATAGGAAAGAAAACAAAAATGAGAATATTAGAATTTCATCAGGCTGGAACAAGAGAGACCTCATATTCTCTAGAACAATCAGATTGCCTGCTGAAAAGTTTTACATGTACATCTTCACCACAAATTCAAATAAATGACAATTTATACTTAGATTACTTTTAAATTGTGACTATTTTCTGCCTTGCCACTATAAACATTGGCTAAATGACATACAAAGTTATTCAGTCCAGTTTCAATATGAAATATACCACTTGTTATTCAAGTACAACTGTTTTTCAGATTTGGGCAATTAACATGTTTAAATGTTTCAAGAATCTAGTAAGCAGTTTACAACCAATGTAGCCTGCCACACAGGCGTCCACATAGACAATAGTATGATGTGGCATGCCATGTCATGGCTGGCTAAAAAAGAATTTTAAAATTATAAACTTTATATTTTTTCTGTTAATTTTTTTAACAATAAACTTTTAACTAGGGTTCTAATTATGTCCCAAGTCCCAACATAAGGTTCTAATATTTTAACATACGGTTCTAATATTTCCATGGCAATTATTTTAAAATTAACCATCCCAAGAGGCCAACATACCTAATTATCATATAATTTACTGCTATAACTTGGAGTCACACGATCTTAGCTAGAAACTTATAATATTGGAAAAGCATCACCTTTTAACCAATGGTACAACTTACTTAACAGCAAACGTGTGTTTGCGTGATTTACTGATCGAGGATCCCTCATATTTTTGTTGGATCGTAATGTTCAAACGCAATCAAAATATACCAAATGTAAAGATTTTCATATAATCTAATATGTCATCATCATTTCTGTTTACAATCGATTACTTATTTATACAAATGAAAGGGTGCGTCGAAAAGTTGTGTCGGTTCGATTTGAACCATTGTGACCCTTGAAAAAACAGTTATTTAACTGCTTTTGTAACCGTCATTGTAACTGCCTTTTGTTGGCGGGTTTGTGATTATCCGGTTACTTGGGTTTCGGCCCAATATTCTCCCCCCTAATCACAAACTCTGCTGCATAGGTCTTTCAGTCCGATGAGTTATCTCATGGTTAAGAATCTGATCTTTATGAGTGCTTTTGTAAGTATGTCCGCTTTCTGATATTCTCCGCTTACGAATTCGACTTGTATGTCTTCTCTTTCAACGCATTCTCTTATGAAGTGGTATTTTGTGTCGATGTGTTTGCTTCTTCCATGAAATACTGGATTCTTCATAAGTGCTATAGCAGACTTGTTGTCAACCTGTATTGTAACTTTCTCTTCTTGAGAATGTGTAAGCTTGCTTAGTAGTCTTTTTAACCATAATGCTTGTGTTGCTGCGATGAATTCTGATTCACATGATGATAGTGCTACAGTGGCTTGTTTTTGTGTACTCCAGCTGATTGGTGATTCACCATAGTAGAATATTATGCCGGTAGTTCCCTTTCCTTCTTGAGTGTTGACTCCGTAGCTACTGTCGCTGTATCCATGTATCTTGTTTCCTCCGTTATGCTTGTAGGTGATTCCATAATCCTTCGTTCCTTTTACATAGCGTAGTACTTGTCTTATAGCCTTCATATGTTGCTCTCGTGGTTCTTGCATAAAACGACTAAGTAATCCTACAGAATAACTTAAGTCGGGTCTTGTGTGAAGCAAATATCTTAAGCATCCAATTAAGCTTCGATATTCGGTTGCGTTGACCATTGTTCCTTCCGTGATCTTTGTTAGTCTTGTTCCTGGATCCATTGGTATCAATGTCTCGTTGCAGTCTATCATTCCAGCTTCCTTTAGAATTTTGCTCGCGTATGCGGATTGCTTTATTGAGATGTCACCATTAGTTTGTGTGACTTCTATTCCTAGATAGTAGGCTAATAATCCTAGATCACTCATTTCGAATTTTTCTTCCATTTGAGCTTTGAATTTGTCGATCTCTTTTTTAGGTGTGCCGGTGATGATTAGATCATCCACATAGACTCCTATTAGTAGTGTTGAGTCTTTTGATGTCTTGGTGTAGATAGCTTGCTCTAGTGCACATTTCTTGAAATCTAATGACTTCAAAGTGTTGTCTAATTTTATGTTCCATGCACGTGGTGCTTGTCTTAGTCCATATAGAGCTTTTATAAGCCTATAGACTTTTCCTTGGTCTTGTCTCGTTATAAATCCTTCGGGTTGTGTGACGTACACTTCTTCTTTTAAATCTCCATGTAGAAATGCAGATTTTACGTCAAGGTGATGTACTTCCCATTTATTGTTAGACTATGGCATTAGTAGAGATTGTTCCATGCTTGCTACTGGTGCGAAGACTTCTCAAAGTCTATGCAATGCTCTTTGTATGTAGTCTTTTTGCTACTAATCTAGCTTTATGTGTTTGATTATATTTCCATAAGCATCTCTCCTTGTTCTTGAATACCCCATTTTAAGCCATTGCTTTATGTCTTTTAGGTAAAGTAGTTTAATTTCCAGTATTTGTTTATCTTGATGAATCTAACTCGAACCTCATTGCATCAATCCATATTTGATCGCTTGATGCTTTCCTTGTAATTTCTTGTGTTCATCTCACCAAATATAATTCCTCGAGTTCTCGTATAAGTCCTTTAATTTCTAAAAACCTCTAATGCGTGGACAAAGTGTGATGGTGAATCTATGATTTGAATTGAATCATGCACTTTGATATATGATTAGTTTTGAAGTGTTAGGGTGGACTTGGGAATTTACTTCTGAGATCGTGTTGATGGTGTGTGGTGTTTGAGAATATGAGGAGAGTCTCTAGTTAGTGATTGTAATCCGTCATCATCATTATTGTCGTAAACTATTATCGCTTCATTTGGTGAGTTTCTTATCAGGATGTTCATTTTGTGACTTCAGGTCCCCCTATATGAAGTTGTCCCATTCAGGTTCGTCATTGGTGTGCTCACCTATATAGTCCTTCCAATCCCATGTTTCATTCTCCTTGAACTTCACATCTCTACTAACACATACCCTTTGTGTTGTTGGATCAAATAAGCGATAAGCTTTCGATCCTTGTTCGTTTCCTAATTAACCATTTTTAATGCTTCTATCATCTAACATAGTAATGTTGTGATGGTACCTTCGCATATGCTATGCAGCCCGAAAAAAAAAAAATTCTTAGATTTTTTTCTAATTTGGCATTCTTTTTTATATTGCTTTGGGTATGGAGTGATGTCTCATAGTTCTTTCGTAGGAACACTAATTAGGAATGTATATTGCGTGTCATAAACAGCTTCAGCCCAAAAATTTTGTGCAATAGTTATCGCTTTTCATCATACATCTAGTTGTGAACATGATTGTCCTATTCCTTCTTTCAACTACTCTATTTTGTTGTGGCGAGTAGGGTGCAGTAAGTTGTCGTGTTATGCCGTTTTCCTTACAATATTGTGTGAATTCGTTTGATGTGAATTCTCCTCCTCGATCCGTTCTCAACATTTTTTAATGTTTGTCTTTAATATCATTTCAGTAGATTTAAATAAATTCCTGAAAGTATCAAATGCTTTGATCTTTCTACTTACGAAATATGCCCACATATATCTTGAGAGTCATCTACTAACAAAAATATGTATTTTCTTTCCGGGAAGGTGTTGGTGGTGTGATGGTCCACATAAATCTCCTATACAAATCTAAAGGTGATGGGATCTAGCTTTGCTTCTTTGGAATGGCGCTCTGCTATGTTTACCAATCAAACAAACATCACAAATTTGTGCTGTATGTTAAATGGCGGTATTCCGAGACTAAATCTCTTTGACCATTGACTTAGTGACTGCAAAGTTAGAATTCCTAGTCTTGCGTGCCATACCAGTGTATCTTCCTTCAAGTATGCTATAAGCAAACAGGTGTACCTATCCTTAGATTCGCCTTATAGTAGTCATTTTTTTGTCGTGGGATTTTCATGAGATTTGGTTGTCATGTCATAAAGTCGTAAATCGTCTCTTCCATTACACTTTGCAAACCAATTTCAGTGATTGTTCCAAGCTCAATAAGTTGCTTTTCAAGTCATAAAGTAAAATACATGGTGATATGATTCTTGTTTTTCTCATCATCACATTCTATTAAATTGAACATTTTTCTTTAATCTCTATATAAGAACCATCTCGAATCTTACTTTACCCACTTACCTTCTCATCTACTTCCGTTAAAATGTTTCTCTATTTCCAGTCATATGATTACTAGCTCCATTGTCTAAATACCATGACTAATCATATTCGTCTCTTTATATCCTACAATTTCTTTCATTAGCGAGACCTCATTACTCTTCAACCCATCATATGGCCATTAATAAGGTCCGGTTCCAATCTTCTTCAACGAGGATTAGATTTTGCTCGTTTGGTCTTGTCATTTAAGTGACAGTTAAGGTGCAATGTGCCCTAATTTCTTTCATTTATAGCATATTTACTTTGCTAGTATATAATTGATTTTTCTGAATTTATTTTTATCATAACTGCTCTATGAGATGTTTCACCATCTTTCCTCTCTTCCTTAAAAATTCTCATTATTCTTTTCTTGTGAGAATTTACCTTCCACGTCCCACGTCCTCTAAAATATTTTTCCTTATTCTCATGTCTGTGAACATCAATTTTTCTTGATTATCCCCTTGTTTGCCTTTCTTAAACTTAATCTTTCTTCATAAGTCTTAAGTCTACCAATTGCTCTCTAAAGTCATTTCATCCTGATCATGAATATGTTCTATTGAACGCAACTATTTGCCCGATACCTATCGGGTCACACGCGTTAATAGTTTACGTAACTAGTGTTTCAATCTTCCATTTATGCCCTAGACTAGCTGCTTTGTTTACTAAGTTTGTTTAGTTTTTTGAAGCGAAGGTATCGATGGTCTCGTCTTCCTTCATGTGTAGCAACTCAATCGATTTGATTGTTTGCAACCTGCAGTTTACTCCTTCTTCTCCCTATGTGTCTAAGTTTTAAGATCTCAGATGCTTTGCGGTTTTTTTGTTGTTTTGTGATTTGAAGCTGTTTTTTCTTCGGTAAGGCTTGTATAAAGGCATGCGATAGCATTTTTAGTCTTTTTTGTTGTCTGCTTGGGTTTTTCATTTGGGTCTATCAATTCCTAATAA
Source organism: Tanacetum coccineum (assembly GCA_026074375.1). Lineage (NCBI taxonomy): Eukaryota > Viridiplantae > Streptophyta > Magnoliopsida > Asterales > Asteraceae > Tanacetum > Tanacetum coccineum. Next base: position 84,950 of record BQNB010004996.1, on the reverse strand, counting down.
CCAGGTTCGCTTCGAGGATAATTTGCATTCGAATTGCCCATAGTGAGTAATTCGAGGGTTTTAAAGTTGGACATTGGAATTGTGGTGTACTTGTAGTACCTACTTCCTTCTTCGAAGTATCTCCACTTTCTTTCGTCATATCTCTAGGATACTAAATAAAATCTCCCAAATAAAATTCCTAACACTTAGTGTGTCGAATTTGTGGTGAGTACTCTTGCTTTGTGCCTTAAAGGCTATCAATCTTAGCGGGACTAGTTTTTTTTCAAAAACTACCCTTGGGGATTTTATATTCTAAAATGAATAACCTAAGGTTAATTACTCCTTAAAAATTATTCTCTAAATATAGTAGGCAGAAATTCCTAGGCTACTATATTTCAATCTTCGGGTTTTAAGCAAAAGTTACTAATCTAGAATTAAGGGGTAACTTATGTAAAAAGCCTAAACCTATATATATATCTAAAAGTGATATATAAAAATGAAAAGTGGAGGGGTTGGTTTTGTAAAACCTCCTAGGGTTATTATAACCCTTGTGTGTCCCTTTGTTTTGTCCGCCTCTTTCTGTCTGTGTGTGGAGTTCGTCTCCTCTGTGGGGTTCGTCTCCTTGAGGCTTGGTCCTTCTCTTCTTCTTCTCCGGTGGATTCGTCCGCCGATTGAGATGGCGATTATGATCGCTCTTTCTCCTTCTTGTGTTCGTAACCACTGATTCCTTGATCCGATTGTGCGAAAGTTTGGGTTTCGCTAATATTTGGGGATCTTGCTAAAAAACGCCGCTAATATGGGGTTTTTCTTTGGATAACCACGAATCAACTGATGATTCTGAAGCGGGTTCGATTTATCGATTCTTCAAAAGGTGTGTTTGTTCCTTTTGATGCTTTTGATTCTTTCGTCCGTTTTTTGTGATGACCTTTCGTTATCCAAATTTGTGGTTAATATCTTTGTTTCGAATCTGGAAAAAAAATGCCCTAACCCTTTGTTTTCGGGGGTTATGATTTTTCGATTATTGTTTCTGGGTGAAACCCCTTCGTTGCTAGTGATTTAGAATCACTTGGTGGCGATTGATGGATTTGCCCAATCAAGAAAAGCAGTTTATACTAAACACGAAAATGATAGTTTTTTTTATTTTGTGTTCTTGTTTCGTTGTAAACTGTTTTCTGGAAATAATTGCTGCGTTTTTTTCTTGATTCGAGATGAACACAACAGGTATATGATGATTTTGGTTTAGTCAACCAAAGGCTCTGATGCCAAATGTTGGATCGAATTATCTAACCTTTCTAATCAAAATATACCAAAGTAATAGTTTTTCTATTAATCAAATTTCTGTCATCATCTTTTACAAGTATATAATCGAGTTCTATATATAAGAAATGAAAGGGTGCGTTCTAAAGGTTGTGTCGGTTGATGAACCGATGCATCCCTTGGTGAAATAACTGTAAAACGGTTATGTAACCGTTTTTCTATAACTGCCATATTTGACAGCGGGTATGATTACCCACTGGGTTGGGTTTGACCCGATTTGACCCAATATTATCCCTCCTAATCATAAGCGCCGTGGCTTAGATCTTTTAGTCCTATGAGCTGTCTCATGGTTAAGAATTTGATCTTCGAGAGTGCCTTTGTGAGTATGTCACTTTCTGGTATTCTCTACTTACGAATTCGACTTGTATGTCTTCTCTTTCGACGCATTCTCTAATGAAGTGTTACTTCGTGTCGATGTGTTTGCTTCTTCCATGAAATATTGGATTCTTCATAAGTGTTATTGCAGACTTGTTGTCAACTTTTATTGTAATCTTCTCTTCTTGAGTGTGTGTAAGCTTGCTTAGTAATCTTTTTAACCATAATGCTTGTGTTGCTGCTGCTGTTGCTGCGATGAATTCTGATTCACATGATGATAATGCTACAGTGGCTTGTTTTTGTGTACTCCAGCTGATTGGTGATTCTCCATAGTAGAATATTATGCCGGTAGTTCCTTTTCCTTCTTGAGTGTTGACTCCGTAGCTACTGTCGCTGTATCGATGTATCTTGTTTCCTCCGTTATGCTTGTAGGTGATTCCGTGATCCTTTGTTCCTTTTACATATCGTAGTACTTGTCTTATTGCTTTCATATGTTGTTCTTGTGGTTCTTGCATAAAACGACTAAGTAATCTTACAGAATAACTTAAGTCGGGTCTTGTGTGAAGCAGATATCTCAAGCATCCAATCAAGCTTCGATATTCAGTTGAGTTGACCATTGTTCCTTCTGTAATCTTTGTTAATCTTGTGCCTGGGTCCATTGGTATCAATGTCTCGTTGCAGTCTATCATTCCAGCTTCCTTTAAGATTTTGCTTCGAGGCTGATTGCTTTATCCATATGTCACCATGGTCTGTGTACTTCTTTGACTAAATAGTAGGCTAATAATCCTAGATTGCTCATTTCGAATTTTTCTTCCATTTGAGCTTTGAACTTGTCAATCTCCTTCTTTGGTGTGCCGGTGATAATTAGATCATCTACATAGACTCCTATTAGCAGTATTGAGTCTTTTGATTCTTATGTGTATAGTTGGCTTGCTCCAGTGCGCATTCTTGAAATCTAATGACTTGCAATGTGTTGTCTAATTTTATGTTCCAACGCACGTTGGTGCTTTTCTTAGTCCGTATAGAGCTTTTATAAGTCTAGAGTACTTTTCCATTGTCTTGTCTCTTTATGAATCCTTCGGGTTGTGTGACGTATACTTCTTTCTTTGTAATCTCCATGTAGAATGTAGATTTTACGTCAAGGTGATGTACTTCCCATTTATTGTTAGCAGCTATGGCAAGTAATAATCGGATAGTTTTCCTTGCTACTGGTGCGAATTACTCTTCAAAGTCTATGCCATGCTGTTGTATGTAGCCTTTTGCTACTAATCTTGCTTTATGCTTGATTATGTTTCCATTAGCATCTTTCTTGGTCTTGAATACCCATTTTAAACCGATTGCTTTATGTCCTTTGGGTAGAGTGGTTAACTCCCATGTATTGTTTCTATTGATGGAATCTACTCGACCTTCATTGCTTCAATCCATTTTTGATCGCTTGATGCTTCCTTGTAGTTCTTGGGTTCATCTTCAACTAATAGTAATTCCTCGGTGTTCTCGTATAAGTCCTTTAATGTTCTAAAACCTCTTAATGGCGTGTGATCAAAGTGTGATGGTGAATCTATGATTTGAATTGTAATATGGTCACTTTGATAGTATGATTGTGTTAAGGTGTTAGGTGTGCTTGGGAATTTACTTCTGATGATCGTGTGATGTGTGTGAGGTGTGAGTGAGAATGTGTGGGAGAGTCTCTAGTTGGTGATACGTAATCATCATACTCATCTATTGTTTGTCGGGAAACTCGCATTATGTCTTTAGTTTGGTGAGTCTTGATCATGATGTTCATTTGTGACTCAGGGTCTCCTATATTGGAGTTTGTCCATTCATGTTCGTAATTGGTGTGCTCTCGCTAATATAGTACTTCCAATTCCATGTTTTTCTCTTGAACTAGAGTCACATCTCTACTAACACATCCTTGTTCAGTTTTGGATCAAATAAGCGATAAGCTTTCGATCCTTGTTCGTTTCCTAAGTATACCATTTTAATGCTTCTATCATCTAACTTAGTCAGATGTTGTGATGGTACCTTCGCATATGCTATGCAGCCGAAAATTCTTAGATTTTCTAAGTTTGGCTTTCTTTGTTTAATTGCTTCGTATGGAGTGATGTCTTCTAGTGCTTTCGTAGGGAACACTATTTAGGTATGTATATTGCGTGTCTACAGCTTCAGCCAAAATTTTGTGCCTGTTAGTCGCTCTTTATTCATACATCTAGTTGTGGACATGATTGTCCTATTCCTTCTTTCAACTACTCCATTTTGTTGTGGCGAGTAGGGTGCAGTATCCATTTTGTTACGGTGAGTAAGGTGCAGTAAGTTGTCGTGTTATACCATTTTCATTACAATATTGTGCGAATTCATTTGATGTGAATTCTCCTCCTCGATCCGTTCTTAACATCTTTAATGTTGTCCTTAACTCATTTTCTATAAGGTTTGATTCTTTGTACGTAAGAAATACACCCACATATATCTTGAGTAATCGTCTACTAATAACAATATGTATTTCTTTCTAGAAGGTGTTGGTGGTGAGATTGGTCCACATAAATCTCCATATACTAAATATAAAGGTGTGGTTGATCTAGCTTTTGTTTTTTTAGGAAATGGGGCTCTACTATGTTTTCCAATTAAACAAACATCACAAATTTGTGTTGTATGTTTAATGGCAGGTATTCCATGGACTAAATCTCTTTGAGCCATTGATTTTAGTGACTCGAAGTTGAGATGTCCTAGTCTTGCATGCCATAACCATGTATCTTCCTTCAAGTTTGCTAGTAAGCAAACAGGTGTACCTATCCTTAGATTTGCCTTATATAGTCGATTTTTCTGTCGTGTGACTTTCATGAAGATTTGGTTGTCCATGTCATAAAGTCGTAATTCGTCGTCTTCCATTACAACTTTGCAACCAATTTCAGTGAATTGTCCAAGGCTCAATAAGTTGCTTTTCAAGTCAGGAATGTAATATACATGTGATATGATTCTTTGTTTCTCATCATCACATTCTATTATGATTGAACCTTTTCCTTTAATCTCTATATATGAACCATCTCCGAATCTTACTTTTCCACTAACCTTCTCATCTAATTCCTTAAAATGTTCTCTTATTCCAGTCATATGATTACTAGCTCCATTGTCTAAATACCATAGACTATTCATATTCGTCTCTTTATATCCTACATTTTCTTCATGTAGCGAGACCTCTTGCTCTTCAACCTCCAATATGGCCATTAATAAGGTCGGTTCCAAGTCTTCTTCAACGAGATTAGATTGCTCGTTTGGTCTTGTCTTTAAGTGACAGTTAGGTGCAATGTGCCCTAATTTCTTGCATTTATAGCATTTTACTTTGCTAGTATCATAAGTTGATTTCTTGAAGTTATTTTTATCATAACTCCTATGAGAGGTTTCTCCATCTTTCCTCTCTTCCTTAAAGTTCTCATGATTTCTTCCTTGTGAGAATTTATGCCTTCCACGTCCACGTCCTCTAAAATATTTTCCTTTATTCTCATGTCGTGTGAACATCAATTTTTCTTGATTATCCACTTGTTTGCCTTTCTTATACTTAATCCTTTCTTCATAAGTCTTAAGTCTACCAATTGCTTCTTCTAAAGTCATTTCATCTAGATCTGAGTATTGTTCTATTGACGCAACTATTTGCAGATACCTATCGGGTACGGCGTTTAATAGTTTACGTACTAGTGTTTCATCTTCCATTGTATGCCCTAGACTAGCTGCTTTGTTTACTAAGGTTGTTAGTTTTGTGGTGAAGGTATCGATGGTCTCGTCTTCCTTCATGTGTAGCAACTCAAATTCGGATTTGAGTGTTTGCAACCTTGCTTGTTGGACTCTTTCTTCTCCTATGTGTCTAGTTTTTAAGGCATCCCATATGGCTTTTGCGGTTTTGTGTTTTGTGATTTGAAGCTGTTGTTCTTCTGGTAAGGCTTGATAAAGGAATGCGATAGCAGTTTTGTCTTTTTTGTTGTCTGCTTGGGTTTTTTCATTGGGTTCTATCATTTCCCATAAACCGTTCGCTTCGAGGATAATTTGCATTCGAATTGCCCATAGTGAGTAATTCGAGGGTTTTAAAGTTGGACATTGGAATTGTGGTGTACTTGTAGTACCTACTTCCTTCTTCGAAGTATCTCCACTTTCTTTCGTCATATCTCTAGGATACTAAATAAAATCTCCCAAATAAAATTCCTAACACTAAGTGTGTCGAATTTGTGAGAGTACTCTTGCTTTGTGCCTTAAAGGCTATTAATCTTAGCGGCCTAAGTTTTTTTTTCTTCCAACAATCCCTTGGGGATTTATATTCTAAAAACGAATACCTAAGGTTAATTACTCCTAAGAAATTATTCCCTAAATATAGTAAGGCAGAAAAATTCCTAGGCCTATATATTTCAATCTTTGGGTTTAAGCAAAAGTTACTAACTAGAATTTAAGGGGTAACTTTATGATAAAAAGCCTAAACCTATTTATATAATATCTAAACGTGATATAAAAAATGAAAAGTGGAGGGGTTGGTTTTGTAAAACCTCCTAGGGTTATTATAACCCTTGTGTCCCTTTGTTTTGTCCGCCTCTTTCTGTCTGTGTGTGGAGTTCGTCTCCTTGAGGCTTGGTCCTACTCTTCTTCTTCTCCGGTGGATTCGTCCGCCGATTGAGATGGCGATTATGATCGCTCTTTCTCCTTGTGTTCTTAACCACGGGTTCCTCCAATTGGTTGGTGCGGAAGCTTTTAGGGTTTCGTGATATTTTGGGGATCTTGGTGAAAAACCGCCGTTTGATATAGGGTTTTTATTTGGATAACCACGAATCAACTGATGATACTGAACGGGTCGATTATCGATTCTTCAAAGGTTATGTTTGTTTCCTTTTGATGCTGTTGATCTTCGTCCGTTTTTTTTGTGATGAACCTTTTCGTTTATCCAATTTGTGGTAATATCTTGTTTCGAAATCGGAAAAAAATGCCTAAACCCTTTGTTTTCGGGGGTTATGATTATTGTTTCTGGGTGAAACCCCTTCGTTGCTAGTGATTTAGAATCACTTGGTGGCGATTGATTGATTTGCCCAATACGAAAAACTGTTTATACAAAAACACAAAGATGATTTATGATTTGTGTTTGTGATTTGCAAGATGTTTTTCTGGAAAAATTTGCTGCGATTTTCTTTCTTGATTCGAAACGAACACAACACGGTATATGATGATTTTGGTTTAATCAACCAAAGGCTCTGATGCCAAATGTTGGATCGAATTATCTAACCTTTCTAATCAAAATATACCAAAGTAATAGTTTTTCTATTAATCATATTTCTGTCATCATCTTTTACAAGTATATAATGGAGTTCTATATATAAGAAATGAAAGGGTGCGTTCTAAAGGTTGTGTCGGTTGATGAACCGATGCATCCCTTGGTGAAATAACTATAAAACGGTTATGTAACCGCTTTTCTATAACTGTCATATTTGACAGCGGGTATGATTACCCATTGGGTTGGGTTTGACCCGATTTGACCCAATAATTCCTACTACATTTTCTGAATTATCTTACAACTCGACATAAAATATTAAATCTATGTTTTTTGTTCTCCGTCAATGACTTTACTACTTGTCACTATCCTACTATAAGAATATGTAGTAAGAAGATTTATCATTTCAATAGTAAAAAATAGAATGGTCTTGTGTGATTTTTTGTTACATGATTGAGAAGTGTGGTTACATTAGATAGTTTTTTGAAGGTTGTAAATTCATTGTCATAAAATATAATGTACGGCTGAATATCCGTGTTTTACAAGTATTTTATGTATCTTTGTCGTAGAACCCATTTGAAAATAAGCTAACAAAGATAGAGAGGCAGTCCTTACATCTGACATACGAAATGTAAAAAGCTGCATTATAGATAACGCCTTTGGATCACTTGATGTGGATGCTGCACTGAAGTCACAGATTGGTCATAGCCATTTGCAGCAAAAATGTTCTCCCCTGGAACTTGGAATTGAACATGTGCACTTTTTAAAGGGGCTTTTGGGTATGAATGTCGATGTATTTAGGGGTGTTTGGTTCTGTTGCGAAACCAAATTATGCAGTATCTTTCAATCGAAGGGTTTGCACCTACACAGATGGTGATGTACTAACTGCGGACTATTTTGCAATTCTAATGGTGAGTTTTGGTGTTTGCTTAACTGATATATGCTTCTTCCGAAATGGAATGTAATAAAATAATGGGTCTTTTTCATGGGAATACCATCTTTTATAATGGGTTTTTGATTAACTTTAGGTACACACATTTTTGTCAGTTTGCTCGATACGTCGATGAACAAAGTGCATTTCACCTTCCTGGAGATCACGTTTAAATTGGTCACCGTTTCAATGCTTTTGGTATACTGTGTATGCAAGGTATTGACTTATAGTCTTATACTACCTTTAATAAATCATTTATGGTTTATATGCTATAAACTAAACACAAATAATAATTTCAGGTACCATCACTAAATGCAGCAAACTGGTGAGTTGGTGCGCAAGGTGGTTGGTCATTGGTGACTGGAGTACGCGATTTATTTTCGGTAGCGACTCTATTCCCGTGGTAGACTACTCTTGCAGGATTACCTTATCCTACGGGTAACAAAATTAAAAACCCTCTTGAAAAGGATAATGAGTTTGTTAGTTTTAGTGGTGCTTTTGCTGTTGAGGTCTTTAAGCATTCCTATCAAATGGTATGGTTACACTCTACCTGCTTTCAACGTTTTATTGTATTTCAGCCGTTAATTGTTTTACTTTTACACCAGCTCAAGCTCGCTTATAACTAAGGCAAACTTCCCAATATGGAAATTATTTCAATAAATCACAATTTAAAACTACATTTTGATACAATATTTGATACATTTCTATACATATTGGTTTGAAATTCATGCTTCACTATGGTGAAAGGGGTGTTTGGGATCACTTAATTTGATTCTACATATTAAGAAGTATAATTCTTAAACTTGAAGCTCTTTGATGGTTGACAAAAGGTAAAGATTAAGATGCTATACAATGAATTTTAATCAAGTTTTTTTTATTGGTGATTTTTGTAAAGTTCACACTAAAAATAGTGTAACCTCCATTGCCTTTTCCATATGATCGAGAAGACCAGTTTTTAGCCGTTCTTAAAATATATGAAGATAACTAATGCATAGTTGTCTTTAACAATTTTGTAAGAGAAGTGGTTTTGTACGAAAGTAGAACTGATGAAGGGGATACAAATGATATTCAAACCGCGTTTAGGGAGGTTGATGAGGAATTTGGACTTTTTGGTAAACTTTTTAAATTAATTGGTTTCGTGTGATAAGTATAGTATATATCTCTATAGTGCAAATTTTCACCAACCAAGATACCGTAAGTAATTAATCA
>BQNB010004996.1:0-74510 GCA_026074375.1 Tanacetum coccineum | reverse complement strand
CCCAGCGAGTATTCCCCAGCGACATGTCGCTGGGGATAGCTTTCCCCAGCGACATGTCGCTGGGGAAAGCCCCGACATGTCGTTGGGGAAAGCCCCGACATGTCGCCAGGGAAAAGAGCTATTGTTGTAGTGTAAGCACTTCTATTACATATTTAAGAGAGAAGCATGTGTAGATTATAAATATTAGGTGAAGAAGAGTTTTGGGGAGGTTATAGACAGACATGTATTTTAGAAAATGTACATTATGTACATGCGACATGCTTTAGCTCCTAGTGTTAAACATGGCTGTTAACTACTCAATGGCTTTTGGCAAACTATTAGGTGTTTGTTTTGACAATGAATGGCTTTCCATAATTTATTTGATTTTTTCAAGAATTTTCATCTATGTGCGACTTTTTTTTCACGAACTCAAGTTTTGGGGGGGTTTGATGTGCTCTGTTCTCGAGTTATTAAATGAGTGAAAACAAAGGAAAAGAAAGGAAAAAAAAAGGAAAAAAAAAGATAGTGAATTTTTTTTTACTATGCACCTTGTGTTCTCGAGTTTGAAATTAGTAGGAAATAAAGAAAGAAAAGAAACATAAAAATTTACTTTTATGCCCTTTAAACAAAATATCTGCTTCTAATCTAATTTTTTTTAATAAACCATTTGTGGTTAATATACCTTTTTATTTAAAATATTATTTAAAACAATGCGTCATTTTGCAGTAGGACTTTTATTAGTTTCTTATTTTGAAAAAATGAAGATTACACAGTGGTTGAAGACTCTCTGTGGTGGAAGAAATAAGGGTAAATTTGTCAATATAAACACTTTCTTTCCCAATCCGCCCAAATATGGGAGGAAAGATTTAGAACAAAAAACCTTCAAATTTTCCTTCTTTTTCATTCCTTTTCTTTTCATTTCTTATTAAAATAAAACTCAAGAACACAAATATGTTTTTGTTCCCCTTCCTTTCCTTTCTTTTCTTCTGAAAATGAAACTCGAGAACTGAGCGTTACGCCATGTTAGAGAAACCTAGTCAATAGCGCATATAAATATTTGTCCTCAACCTCTATAGGACTCCCATACATCGTATAAGACTCCCATACAGCTAAGTGATGGCTTTCAGTTCTTGTTTTTACACCATGTTAGAGAAACCTAGTCAATAGCGCATATAAATATTTGTCCTCAACCTCTATAGGACTCCCATACATCGTATAGGATCCGAATCCGCGAACATTTCTTTGGGAATAAAACTAAAACAATAGACTTCAGCAACTACACATCCCATAGCAAATAATACATAGGACATTCATCATTAACATGGACATAAGTTGTTGGCACTCTTCGGCAACCTCCATACTTCCTCTTTCTCAACGTTAGACAAACGTCTCGAGGCGTTAAATTTAAGGCCAAGTATCTTTGATCACACAACTTCAAAAATAACACTGCCGGTAGCATCTTCAGATCTTGTCTTGTTCTCAAATAGCCGCATATTTCGTTCTTGCCGTAAAATATAAACTGTAGCAGCAAGGACCAGCTTAACTTTATCTGAGGGTAAGTGGTTACTAACATGTTGGAGGGAAACATAGTCCACTCTTTGACCTATCTTAAACGATGATAATTCTGATTTGTATAGGGCATATGAGTAACCTACTAATAATCCTTGTCCATAAGGGTTAATAATACAGTTGTTGAAAAGCAGAAGGTGTCATAAACAAATTCATGCTATCATTTTGAAAGTCTAAATCATTGGGCGAGTGTCGTGTAGTAAAGCATCATGTAGTTCTTTATTAATTGTCCTTCAAGAACAAAGGAAAAGGGGTAGACATGTCAAGACCCCAACTTATACAGCTCACTTGGATGTTGATTTTCAAACGTATGAGTAATTTTACAATATACTATAACACAAACATTTGACCACTGTTCATCAACAGTGGCCAAATGTTTGACTTGGGCCTTGGGTTGTGTAACGGGCGGGGATGGTGTTGTTTTGTGTTTTTTTGGCTCTCGTGCACATGGGTTTTTTGGGGTTGTTGAGTTGTTTTTTTTTGTTGTTTTTGTGTTTTTGTGTGTGTTGGTTTTGTTTTGGTTTGTTGGTTTTTGTGTGTTTTGTTTTTTTGTGTTTTTTGGTGTTTTTTTTTGTTGGTTTTTTGTATTTTTTTTTGTGTTGTTGGTGTTTTGTGGTTGTTGGGTTGTTGCGTTGGTGGGTTTTGTGTGTTGTTTGTTGGTTTGTTTGGTTTTTCTGTTTTTTTTTTTTTTTTTTTTTGTTTTTGTGGTTTTAGTGTTTGTTTTTTGTTTTTTTTTGTTGTGGTTTTGGTTTTGTTTTTTGTTTTTATTTTGTTGTGTGTTTTAGTTGGTTGTTTTTTTTTGGTGTGTTGTTTTTTTTTTTTGTTGTTTTTTTGTTTGTTTGTGTAGTTTTTGTTTGTTTTTTGTTGTGTTTGTTTGTTTTTTTTTTTTTTTTTTGTTGTTGTTTTGTGGTTGTGTGTTTTGTGTTTTGTTGTTTGTTGTGTTTTTGTTGTTTTTTTGGTGGTGGTTGGTTGTTTTGAGTGGGGTTTTTGTTGTTGTTTTTTTTGTTTTTTGTTTTTTTTTTTTTTTTGGTTTGGGTGGTGGGTGTGGGTGTTTTGGTGTGTTGTTTTGTTTGTGTTTTGTGTTGTTTTTGTGTTTGTGTTTGGGGGTAGTGTGTTTTTGTTGGGTTGTTTGGTGGGGTTTGTGGTTGGTGGGGTTGGGGTGTGGGGTTGGGGGGGGGGGTTATGTGGGTGTTTGGTTGGGGTGTGGTGTTTGTGCGTGGGTTGGTGTTTTGGTGTGGTGGGGTGTGGGGCGGTGGTGGGGGGGGGTATTTTTTTATTGGTGTTGGTTTGGGTGGGTGGGTGGGGTGGGGCGGGGGGGTGGGGAGGGTGGTTTGTTTTTTTTATTTTTGTTTTTTTTTTTTTTTTTCTTATTTTCTTTATATTCTTTTTTTATGCTTTTTTATGGGCCCGTTTGTCCTCAATGTTTATTTTTTTTTTTTTTTTTTTTCTTTTTTTTTTTTTTAGTTTAGTCCAACATCCAGCCCGCAAACTTTTTTTTTTTTTTGCCGCTATTTTGGTCCGGCCCAAGTGTAGCTTTTTAAGTTTAGTCCAACATCTAGCCCAACTTTTTTTCCCTTTTTCCGTATGGTTACTTTTCATTGGCCCAAAAAAAAAACTTTATAATCCCTCCCACCCCCACTTCTTTCGCTAAAAATAAGAAGGAAATTTTTTTTTACGAGGCGTGCTTTTATTTTTAACTATTTACGACTTTCTATTGGCCTGGGTCAAAAAAAAAATGTTATGAGACCGAAAAAATAAATCCGCACAAAATACAATAAGAAAGAAAAAATGCGCCGCAGTAACGCGCGATTATCATTTAATATGAGAAAAAAAACTATTAAAAATGAGACCGAAAAAATAAACCTAAACAAAAAAAAAGCCCCGCAACAACGCGCGAAAAATTAACGCCCGCAGCAACGCGCGGGTAATCTTGCTTGCTCTATACTATAGAGCAAACGTTTGACCGAAGTTTGACCCCTTTGCTACAGTAACTTTTTTTTTGGGCTCCCACTTTGGCCCAAATTATTGGGCTAGGACTTTGAGCCGGCCCATTTTTTCTTTTTTTAAAACTTTGTTGGCACAAAATAGGGGAAAAAATATATATATTACAAAAGTATCGAGTTATTCAGATAAAAAAATAAATGCGAAACCATATTTGATACCTAATAACTTCAAAATAATCGACAGGGTCACAAACGTACATCTTTAGGTTGCATTAAACGGTGTCATTTTACGCCACTAAAAACCATAAGCCCAAATATATAACATATATTTACCCAAATCCCATAAAATTATATTTAAAAAAAAATCCGTATAGCAATAAACCCGCACAAAATTTAAAAAAAAAAATTAAAGGCCCGCAACAGCGCGCAAAAAATTAACGCCCCGCAGCAACGCGCGGGTAATTTCTGCTTGTTAAACAATAGTTAAGAAGTTTTAAGTAGAAAGAGAGACTATAAATACTCCTTAATTACAAAGGAGTATTAGTCATCTCATCCTTATAACCTAATTTCTCTCATTTTTGATTTTAATCAAAATCTTCAAAGTTAATCACTCTCTCTAGATTGATCTCTATACTTAACCTTCCATAATTATCTGATACTATACCTATATCATAATCACCTACAATTAGTAACCCCTAATGTGATTCTAATACCCCCCAACTTTTTTGGTTTTTTTTAATTTTGTTTATTTATTTATGATTTTGTTTTTGTTATGAAACTGTGAAACGGAAAATACAAAAAAATATATAATTTAATAAGTTAAAAGTGTTAAACTGTGAAAATTACAGAACATAAACTGAGGAAAACGATGTTGTACCATTAAGCATTAACTAATTGGTGAAAAATGATTAAGTTGTTAAAAAGTGTAGTTTTTGTGAGCAAAAATATTGATAACACAGCACTTTTATATATTTTCTGTAAGAAATAAGCAATCCAAACACCATCCATGATCCATCTTGTCATTTGTCGACTTTGCAATATATTGGGAACCGATAAACATGGATTAAGGCACGTGAAATACATTTTTAGCAATATCACATCTTTTCTTCATTTCTAATCTTTTCTCACGTTACAAAACACAAACACAACACTCTCATCTCATTAAACCCGATCCTAAAATCCCTCATAATTTCATTATTATTCATTATATATTCGGATAAGGTAAAAAAAGAACACTTTCACGAATCCCCTTCTTGTTTGTATCTAATTAAAAACAAATTCTGGAATCTGGGTATTGTAGATATTGGCAAATATTTATGTGGGTGTGTTTTTATTTTGTGCATAACATATAAAGCTGTGAAATTTATGTGGTTTTGTGTGATTTTAAGGCTATTTTGTGGGGTATTTGATAGTGATATGAAGCTTCACTTTGTGCTTCTTATTTGATTTTCACAAGTGTTGAGTGTGAGTTGTTGAAAGATACTTTTTATTTTATTTTATAAATTTGTGTGGAGTTTAAAGATTTCAAACTATTCAAGATTATCTTTGCCACTATATTGATTTCTTTTCTTTTTTTTTCAATGTTGGTGGCTGTGACTGTTGCTGCTGCCTTATGTTTACATTTTTAGCTATTTCTCTTTCACACACTACACCTTAATCACACACTTATATCTTAAAGGGTTTAAGTTAATTAAACTTGATATTGTCTTCAGATAATGCTCCTTGGTATGTTTCTTCAATATTCAGATTGCTTATCTTGTTTTTTTTCCTATGCTTGTTGTTTAGCATATGTATAACAATCTGAACTTTGCGAAAGATATGTTGAAATGAGTGTGTCACTGTGTTGAATGACATCTTTTTATATTAAGGCAAGTTCTTTAAAATGAAATTTTGTGTTTCAAATATAGAAATATCTTTATACGTTGGAAACTAAAATAGTAGTTTTGGGTTCGTCGATTACTTAAGTTCGGTTTTATTTGTTTTTTCTAGGTTCCTTTGCGAATTCGGCTCGACGAGAGTTTATTGTTTAAGGGATTTTTATAAGAGTTTATGTATTGTAAATATGGAGAACAGTTTGGAAGGAAGCGTGAAGAAGAAAGATAACAAGGTGGTTAGTAACGGGCTGCAGATAATAAAGCATCCATCTTACCAAACGTATGGTAAACGATTGTTATCTTGGTTTGATATACGCGTGTTCTATGTTAGAATAAGCAATTTCATGGTTGATGGTTATACCCCTGAGTATTTAACTCTAAACCATATACCTTTAGACCCTGATACTGTACTTGAAGTGAATGGTAGAAGATGTGGCCTTCATTCAGATGGTAGTTCCTGTCGTTTGAAAAGAAACCGAGTAGATAAGAAATTTGAAGAAGCTACTTTCGTGAGTACAGATAGTATACGGTTGTCTGGTAGTGTGAAATTCGAGGTTTTTGATGGTGAAGATCTTATTCTCGCGGGTGCTTTAGAGATATCTCATGATAAAGAAAGTGATATTGGGAAGTGGAATATTAGTTGTGAATCAATGATTTGTGGCAGCAACGGGGTTTTTAATAGAAAACAAACTATGGGTTGTGATTCATTGCCACCAATGATTGAAGTTTATGTTGCTGGTTCGTTTTCTGGGACACCAATCATATTGACAAAGACGCTGCAGATTAGTCCCAAGAAGAAGCAAAATAGAAAAGGAGTGTTAGATTCAATCCCCGAGTATGGAACCACAGAATCTAAAAAACATGTTACAAATGGAATTGATCTTCAGGTACTAATTGAACTTCAAGAGACACACTTAATATTGATGGTTATGTACTTTTTTGTATCTTAATTATTTGTATCTTGTTGTTGTAGATGGCAGGATATAGACATTATAAACTTGGAAATGAAGACAATTATGAGAGCAGCTTATATTGGAGTGAAACAGACTACATGGAAGGTGAAGATGGTGCACTCTCATGGTTCAACGCTGGTGTGCGAGTCGGTGTTGGCATAGGGCTCGGTGTATGTCTTGGAGTCGGAATTGGAGTTGGTCTTCTTGTTCGAACCTACCAATCTACTACCCGGAACTTCAGAAGACGGCTTTAGTAATTCATCTTTTTCCTTCTGTTTGTTTTCACTTACTATCATATACTATAAAGGATGTAGAAAATATCAAGAATCTTGGCGTCAAACCAACGTTAATGTAATTTCATAATTAAGTAACTACTTTCATGAATAAGGATTAGCATATATTTAGGTATTAGGCTTGATTTAAAGAATGCTAGAACTGAACTTAGACAGGCAACTTTTTCATTCGTTGTTCGTTCCTTTTACTCAATACTAAACTTGTTCACGTTCTATCATGATGTCAAACCAATAATGGTAGTTTGGTTCCTGAAAGTTCTAAAACACAATTAAGCCAAAAAAAAGTGGAGCTTATTTGTGGGTTCATTAGCTTATATATAGGTAGATTTTTTTTTTAGGCTTTTTGAACCCAGTTAAGCTCTAACCAGCTAATCCGAACTCCGTCTAAGTGTGCAGCTTTTAATGCTAAGTGGGCATCTTTTTAACATTAATAGATTTGCATATAAGGTAGATTAAAAGTATCAAATTTAACCATATATATAAAGAAGTCAACATTCATATGCAAAAATACAGGAAAAGAAAATCAAAATTTGCCGCAACAATCGTTAGCCTAAGCAAGACTCTCGGGATCTTGTATGGCAGTTGCTGGAGCTGCATTTCCGTTAGTCTTTTGGTCCAAACCCCAGAATTTGGCGGTTTTGACATCATCCTCGACCATTAATTTAGAAAATTCTTGATGGTCATACTTCATAGTAGCCTTTCCGCCAAACTCAGTTGGGAGATTATCAACATCAAAACAAGACTGCATAATCTCCACACTCTCGTTATTCTTTGGATACACGAATTTCACCTTCTCGAAAGTTTTTGGATCCAAGAAGTACTTAACGACCTGCATATCAATCAGATATGTCATTAATTTTCTGGTGGCCATTCAACTAGTTCTAACTTGTAAGGATAATTTATGCAAACAGTACGAACCTTCCAAAATGCTTGAAAAATACGTGGGGGGCTGTAGATAAATGCTACAGCTAACCTCTGTGGATAGTGGTTTTGTAGTATGCTGATGGTTTCACGTGCAGTTTTAACTGGCACATTGGTGCTCAGAGACCATCCTGTGAAATCTATCAGCCATGCCATCTCTTCCTGTCCTTCCGGAAGATTTAGTATAGCGTTTTCTAACATGTACACCAGATGTCTTATCTGGTTGTCCATTGACGTTGTGTTCTGAAATGAATTACTTTATTATGTTAAATAAAAGAACGTTTAGAATAAAGTTTAGACTAGCAGATCAGGTTCTGAAATCACCTGAAGTCCTGGTCTCATTATTAGAACCGTTCTTCCAAAGCGGTCACGGAAATTAGCTCTAAACATTTTCCCAGTTTCACCTTCAACCGCAACTTCATTCTAACAAAGTAAATAATAAAAAGTAAGCACAGCCATATGAGCATGATAGTTTTACTGTGAGAAACTGAAAACTAGCTTTTTGTTGTTTTGAATAAGCTGACAGATAAATGGAACATTGTGAACTAACCCAATTGATTTCTTCTGGCTTGTAGGTTGCTCTCCACTCAAGGGTCTCTTCGAGCATCTTTTTTGCTTTCTCAATGTTCCAGTTTCGAGCTTCCAAATATCTTTTCAAGCATGCATCGGTACAATATTGTAAACTGCGACCAGAAAGGGGACCAAGAGCTGCTCTAAGCTCATTGACCTGCACCAATAGATGCAACAAGAATGAGCTCCTATAATTGATGTATACAACAATTTTGAAGAAATTGTGGTGTGATTATAAGTATCTGTGTCAGATATATATTTGGTTTGTTTGATAGTAATACTAGCCGTTATGTTGTAGTTACCTTGGTCTCGGGATGCTGCTCATTATGCTCCTGCTCTTGTTGTTGTCGGTTTGAACCACGACGCCGAAACATGGACATGATGAATATTGCTCTTACTAATGCACAACTGAATTACCTATATATATAACCAAACAAACAGAATTAACATTCTTTTATACGACCACAGGTTTAGTTAAAAGATGCAAAAGGTAAATACCTAACAAAACACCCAATAAAAACAACCACAAGTGATAAGAAAATATTTGGTAATGAAACTACTTTAATTTAACCAAAGTTTATTAAATAATGGAACACATTTATGGTCATGTGAATGAGAAAGTGGTAGGATGGTGGGCATGTAAACCGAAGTTGACCATGACTACATAAACAAGGTGGAAATTTTTTAATAGTTGAATACATCATAGGATCCTTATAGTCGATCTTAAGGTCTTGTAAACTAGTTGGAAAATAATGCACATATATTTTTTTTCAATGGCAAGATGTCACTTTACAACGACTTCAACAACGAAATCATTTTGTAGAATTATCTGCTTTGTCGACTACGACTAAGAGAAATATCATATGATCAATCTAGTCAAAACGGCCACTACACGCACAATGATTATCACGCAACTTATACGTGTTTGATATTCAATATTGTATGACCTTAACTTGTTAATTCTTGAGAGCTTGGATTGATCGCTTTTTTTTGCAAGTATAAAAGTTTCTGTTTTTCTTCCTTTTTAGTGCGCTTCTCATGGACCATTCCTTTTTATTTGATTTTACTTTCATCAACAAATGATTATATAGCAATTGGCCAAACATGAACCAAATCAAGCAAAGGTAGGTTGTCTGAGTGGCCACATACGCTAGTTCGGTTCATAGCCATCTTTAGACTTTAGGTGAGAAGCACGAGTGAACGTGCATGGCGTAAATAATATGTCTGGAGTAACCTAGTGTTAACAAGTTTTATTGTAGTGTATCCTTTAAGGATTTGTTATATATAGCAGGCTAGCTTTTTATCAAGATTTCTGGATGCTCCACTACTAGAAGGTGTAAAGTTGTTAGATATCATGCATTTGGTTACAAAACAAACACATATGCTATAGTTGGATATTAGTGCAGAAAAGGTTAACTTTCTTCTGTAAGCCACTCACTAATTTCTTCGAAGATAGTTAACATAACCAAATGATAGCGAAAGCATGTATTATCTAAAACACATCTTCAGAGTGAACTTTATTGAAATTTAACTCAAGGCCGTCGGACTTGACTTATCTTATGAAAATTACATTACCAGAATAAATTTATTCAAAACGTTTGCACTCGTGATGTAACCCCGGTATTTTAATAACGAAATGAAAATGAAATATAGGATTTAAAAACATGAATCCTGATCAAGTTACTTTCAAGTAACAAACATAAAAATGCCCCCACACGATCATATGTTTCTTGATCAACTGATCATCAGTTGATGCAACAGTATTCGGATAGTCATTAAACCATAACCTAACAGATTCAAAAGAGCGTAGTAGCTAGAAACTAGTATAGGAAATAAACATCATTTAATGGTTGATCAGTGTATATAAAGAGCACTCGCCATAACAAATAAGCATATATATGAAGTTTCTAAACGAAATATTGTCGTTAATCGTACCTTGATTATGGAAGTTAACTTCAAAAACGTTTGATCAATTGCTAAGAGCAGAAGTTGACGTTGCAAAAGAGAGATGTGATTTCTACGCTAATTGTTTGGAGTAGTGCACAAGAAGTGGAGGGAGAGAAAGAGAGACAGAGAGAGATTTATTCTGAGTTTATATATGAAGAGCCGTTGAAATATTGGAAATCTTTATTCTTATTGCCACACACACATGTACATGTGTGTTTATACTTTATTTTATGTTCTATTCTATGCACATGTGTATGTGTTGCGTTAGGTAATTAAGTGGATATATGGATTAATGTATTTTAGGCCTAGTGTTAGATTAAAACGTCACCATTCTAGAAAGTTTATATCACAAGATGAATCTCGCTAACAGAGCCGATCTTGATAGTGTGCGAAATGGACAATCGCTTAGGGCCTCAAAAATAAAAAAGTCCTTAAAATTTGTCTCGTTACCAATTATATGCGCATGTACATATGTTTTTCTATAAAAAAAGTTATCAGGTGAGGAAATATTTTAAATGGGTTATACGTCGTTTAAATATCTATTTTGCATTATATCTTATAATACGGTGATACTTTTCATATGATATTAGTTTGAAAGATCTCATTATGTGTTTTCGGCTAGGGCCCCAAAACTCGGGACGACCCTGCCCGCTAGTAAACATTTTGGGTTTACTAAGGAAGATCGCTAAAAAAGACACGAAAATACCGGTAGCTTACATCGTAAAAGAAAAAAGCTCGACTTTCTTCAAATAGACCGAGTAAGGATATGTCTATGTTTTCCATTAATCTTATTTCATCATAAAAAGAAAAACAAAGTTTAAAATATTTCTAGCTTGAAATTTATATTAAAAAAAGATAAGCCAATTGCAGTAAGCATACATGAGTGCCTTGTTTGTGAGTTACGTTATGTTTTGAATGTACAATAAACTCGAGTTGCACCAACACACCAAATCTTTAATTTCTGTAAGAGCCGTATGCACATAAATGTCTATATTGTTTAAGGTTACACTTTTTCTAACGACGATCCAATTGGTCCATAATGGAACCGACTTTTTAAAATCGGTGAACAATCCAAGACTGCAAAAACAATAAAACGTCTTTCACAAAAGTGTCTTTTCTAAGAGGTGTGAGGTCAAAAACATAACCCGCAAAATAGTTTTTTTTTTGTTGCAGACCCGCAAGATAGTTTGAACTACCGCCTCTAAACAAACATTAACTTATTGTTATGGCCAGAGAATGACTTCATGATACCTATTCCAAGACGACAATGATTATTAGGGTACAACATATAATATCGATTTTTATTGAAAATTGTATGAGCTAAATCACACAAAGTTTGTACTCCAAAATGTCGGAATTTCGGCAACTCTAATGGGTTCACACGTATCTCTTTTAAACCCGTCACCTAAGAGGCACTTCAAGTTCACTCATGACTCATGATTCTGTTCTAAACCCATCACATGAGAGGTACATCAAGCTCACCCATCGGCAAATGCATACGGTGGCCTCTCACGTGAGAAGTACATTTTATTAGAGGATATATGTTAGTGTTAGTCAAAGTAATTTATGTTAGTCAAAGTTGTTAGTCAAAGTAATTAATGTTAGTCAAAGTTGTTAGTCAAAGTTATTTATGTAATAGGCCCAAGCCCGGTTTGTGGGTTTAGGGTATTAGGGTTTTCACCATTATAAATAATGGTCATTAATAAAATTATACTTACGGGGTTTTTATCATTCCAACATGGTATCAGAGCGGGTCTGATCCTCAGACCTAGATGGCTAAGTTGAGCCGCCTCCATTAAATCATCCCGTCAAACCACTCACCTCCCTCTCGTCAATAAAACCAAAGATCCAAAATAAAAATAAAAATTGGACACAATGAAAACCACAGATCTACCTTACTGTTGTTTATCTTGTTGCTGTTTGCCATTAAAATCATATCCACAAGTGGCTCATCAACAAAATACCAGTATTGATTCATAACCTTTGACTTTTATTATTTTCAATATGTGAATTAAAAACAAAGTAAAAGACTTGTACGTTTAACAAGAAAAACTTTTTTGTAAATAAGAATTTTGGTGACTTTTTTTATTTAATGTGTATATCTATTTTTACATGTTTTTTTTACATTTTCAAATTAGGATAGAGATCCTTTAAAGTTCAATTGAAAACTTTACCGGTAAAGTTCCCTCACACTAATAAAGTAAATTGGGTCTCTCCGTAGACCCCACTGTTATGTTGTGAAAGAACTTTACCGGTAAAGTTCGTTTGAACTTTAGAGGATCTCTATCCTTCAAATTATGATGTCAAACAATTTTTGTAATCAATCGGACGTGACTAGTAAACTGTTTGTAAATAGTTTATAAAGTAAAATTGAATGAATAAACATGTTTAGGTTTCGAATAGTAATTCTTTCGTGTTCAAGGTTACGTCAAATTCTTTAATGTTTAGATTTCTGGTTATCAATAAATAGAGCCGACTCGATAATTTATTTAATGGTTTATTATTATGTTAAAATTTATGATAAAAATATTTTGTTTCATGTTTACACAAGCTACCTATTTATAGTATGAATATAGTTTAATATATATTACTTAAAAAGGACAATTAAAATCATTTAGAAGATTATACAAAAAAACAAACAACATTATTTCATTCAGATTCAGACGTTATAGCCACCTCTTACCAGTAAGAGGTGGTAGTCAGATTCAGACCCAAAACATCTTACTGAAACAAACACACCCTAAAAGTATAAGAAATAGGAAAACTAATGTAAAACACGCGAATATAAACATATTTTCAAACTTCTTAAAATGCAAAGGCTTTTAGAAAAGTTAAAAGTTAAAAGAAATAAAGGGAAAAAAAATCAAAACTGAACAAGGCCTTCATATATGTTTCAGATAATGGTCTAAAAAGACATTAAATTTATTTTTATATTTTTTTAGAACCCTGGGTTAGTACAAATATAGTTAATGTATTTAGTGGGAGCTAACTCCCATTCATCTGCAGGAAGAAAACACCATGAAAAAACTCGAACTTGAGATCTCTCGCTTAGGGAAGAGCCCCCTGACCAACTTTGCTAGACAGACGTTGGCACATCCAATTTATTATCGTCTACACTCTACACTCAACTTGTAATTTTCTTATTAATCAAACTAACAAAAATCAGGAACTCCGGCCCGATAGCGCTTCCCGGCCCGACGCCCAAACCGAACCGACCCAACATGTATCCATCTCACCCGCTCCACCCTCCCGCTCCATCCATTCTCTTCTTTTCTCACTGTCCAAGCCTGATCCATATTGATTCGCTCCTAAATCGACCCTATTTCTTCTCTGAATCTGGTCCTCTATGAGCATTAATTGCTTTCCACTAACTGCAGGGTTGCTTAATCATCATTAAGTGTTGGCTTTATTGCATGATAGCCATGTGTAATCCACCTTTGATTATTGTTAGATATTCATGTGAATTGCCTAGAGTTTTTTTTTGTTTTCTCATAGTTTATCTTGGTTAAGGAGGAAGAAGCCGGTTAATTTAGGTTTGTTATGGCATTGTTATTTTCGTTTGCTTAATCGAATGTGTCGTTACTTTAGTTTTAGGAATATGGTTCGGTTGTCTTTGTTGCTAAATATGTTAGTTTAAACTGATTGTATGCATGTTGCTTGATTTACATTGTTTGTTAATGGGTCTGTTTTGCTTATGCTTTCGGCTTATGCTCCTTCGATGCTGCCGCTCCTTTTGTTGCCGCTATCCATGGCGTGCGACGATGGTTGCAGGTGCGTGACGATGGTGACGGGCTCATAGGCCACAAGATAAGCTGAAATGGAGTATATTATATTATACTATTTAATTAAAAGGTAGTCCCGTTTAGCAATATACATTTTATCACGGGGCAAATTATTAGACTTGCAGCCACTGCGGGTTGACCCATCTATACTCTATTTTGAAGGTTTGTCTGTAACTATAAACGGAATTTGTGGAGTAGAGGTTATGCGCATCTTGGCGGGGCAAATTATTGGATTTGCAGCCATGGTGGGTTGACCCTTCTCCTTAGCTGCATATTTGTGGCTCAGGATTGATAGAAGCTATTTTGGTTGGTAGCGTTATTGTTGTTTTCACGTTGTACCCTCATGAGTTGAAATATAAGTTTAGGGAACAATGAGTTAGATGATTCTGTTGATAGAAATAATGCCTAAAAACGTTATTAATATTTTTCGACCTCTCTACGTTTTGATAATCACAAAATGTAAAGACGATTAATG
Source organism: Tanacetum coccineum (assembly GCA_026074375.1). Classification (NCBI taxonomy): domain Eukaryota; kingdom Viridiplantae; phylum Streptophyta; class Magnoliopsida; order Asterales; family Asteraceae; genus Tanacetum; species Tanacetum coccineum. Next base: position 60,204 of record BQNB010004996.1, on the reverse strand, counting down.
AAAAACTATTTGTAAACAAGTAATTAGTAGTAAATTTTCAATGAAAATTTAATCACTTAAAGGTATGAATAAACATATGATTAATGCTTTTCATGATCAAAGGAATTTTTAGTTAACCTCACATTTTTTATAAAAATGTCACAAACATTTTTATATCTTTTACAAAAACATTTTTGGATTTAAAAGAAATGTTTTATTTAAATAAATATTTTGAATTCAATTTTCTTCCCAAAAACGGCTAGAAATGTTCCAGAAAACACCTCCCCATGAAAAGACAAGAAAGGGAGCGTCTAGGCTGGGTGGCCCCCATAATTATTAAGGGGACCGCCCAGACAAAAAGCCAGCTCAACTGGCCTATAAATACTGGACTATTTCCTACTGTTTTTCTCACGTTTTGCACACACTTTCTTTCTGTTCTAAATCAGTTTATACTTTTCTTTCTTTCCTTTGATCATTTAATCATAAAGCCTTGTTTCCAAGTGATTCAAGCTTTGATCCTCAAGTGCAAGAGAAGAATACTTCCTAGCATCAAGTGAAGAAGTATTATAGCTTAGTGTGTGTCCTTGCAACCTTGTTGCAATTGTATCATATCTTGTAAATCATTTGTGTATATTGTAAAGGTGTGTATCGTAGTTGTGTATACTAAGTAGATTGTGTTGATCATTGTAAGTATAGATAGATCGGTGATCTTAGTAGGTAGTGTTTGATTAGTGTGATCAAAGTAGTGTTTAGTTAAAGTGAAGTTGTGAAGAAAAGTATAGAAAGGTTGTGAAAGGTAGAGAAGTTGTGAAGTAAAGAATAGTCGTGTAGTGAAGAAAACTCTCGAGTTTGGTGCTCAGGGAGTAGAGTAGGGCGCAGAGGTGCTTCGTCACCGAACCACTATAAATCCTCATGTTGTGGTTTGATCTTTCCATCTCTTATCTCTTATCTTGCATATTAATTTTATATCTTATCATTACTTACTTGATTAGTTAAATTGTTCATATTGTGCATATTGTGAATTCACATAAAGTCGAATTTAAGTTTTTATAAACAAACATAACATTAATTTAAAAAGCGGTAAACTATTCAACCTCCCCCCCTTCTAGTTTTCCACAATTGGTATCAGGAGCCACGTGCTGTCAATTTGGTGTTTGAAGAAGAGAAGTTTGAGTAGTTGTGTAATTATAGCCTTAGGGTTTTTTTGGGTGTTTGTTTTGCCTTTTGGCTTTCCAACCTATGTTGCAAGTTTGTATCATATCCTTTGTAAATCAATTTTCTGTTATATTGTAATGGGTAGAGTGTATCGTTGTTGTGTTTTATTACTAAGTAGATTGTATTGTATCATTTAAGTCTAGATAGGATCGGCGGCTTGGGGGTTGGTTGATTGTTGTGATTGTCTTAGTAGGTATAAATGTGTTTGATTTTGGTTGTGGATCAAGGTTTGTGTTTAGTTAAAGTGAGTTGTGTGAGAGAAAATGTATTTTAGAAAGGTTTTGTGGGAAGGGTTTAGTGATGTAAGTTTGACAGTTGAAGAATAGTCCGTTTTTGTTTTTGTTTGTAGTGAACAGTTTATTGTATTTTGTAGGGTTAGTGACAGTGAAGACAAAGGAAGTCGTGTTTTGTTTTTTGTGGTTTTTTTGTGGTGAAGCCAGAACAGTAGTGAATGGTCGTGGAAGTGGATTTTGTGTTACTTGTTTGTGAATGTTGATTAGTCATGATAGTTAGATTGGTTATAGCTAGGATTAAAACTCGACATTTTGCTTAGTGTCAGAGAAATTGGTTTGTTGTATGTTTTGTGTTTTGTATGTTTCGTTGTAAGTAGTGTGTATGGTTTTCTTCCGCCTTTAAAGGGAGAAGCTTTGTAGATGTAGAGTAGTGAAATGAAAAAAATCTCGAGTTTGGTTTTTTCTGCTTCGGAGTAGAGTATGGCGAAGGGTTGCTTTTGATACCGAACCACTTCAAATCCTGTGTTTGTGGTGTTGATCTTTACATCTCTTATCTCTTATCTTGCATATTTATTTTATATCTTATTCAATTACTTACTTGATTTGTTAATTGTTCATATTTGCAATTCCGTGGAATTCACATAAAGTCAGAATTTAAGTTTGTATAAACTAAAAATAAATCAATTTATTCAACCACCTTCTAAGTTTTCCATCAATTGGTTAATCAAGAGCCACGTCAAACAGATTTTAAAATAAACTGTCATTTTTTTAAATCTTTTGAACGATCTATGGAAAAATCGGAAAAATTATTTTTATTTTAGAAGGGAAAATCTACTATGCAAATCAAAAAAAGACCACCACTTATTTTGAAGAAAAGTGATGGTAGTAGGGAAGTGATGGATATTTAATTATTGGAAATAATAGATATTCAATACTTATGTTGGAGAAATGTAAATCAAAAAATTATCTTAAAATCTAGAATTCTTTGGCATGCATGTTATGACATATCGGTTATAATTTTCTCCTATTCAAAATCATCCCAAAAACTTAAAAAAAGGATGAATGAATTTATACCATTTTGATAAACCAAAACGATAATTTAAAAAAAACACTTTTTTGCTTAAAAATAATGAAAGCTTTAAAAATGGTTGATTTATAATGCAGTTACACAGTAAATAAAGAATATGAAAAGATTTTTTATGTGTAAAACACCGCCCAAAATGAAATTTGAGATTACTTTTTTAATCACTAACAAGGTTAGTCCAAGTAAAGATAATAAAATAGATTCTTTTGTTCAACAATATGAACAACTTACGATTTTTCTGAAAGAGGAATTTAAAATGAAGTTATCATCTATCGATAGATGATGGATTTATATCATAACTAAATCGATACAAAATCGTTCAACCCCTAAACAGATTTATGCTAATATTTATCGATATAGATAATGCTTTTGCTAAGATTTAAATACTATTATTACTAGTCTAATAGCACTTGATGAAAGTTTTTCTTAGCATGAATTATGTTAGGAAATTGCTTAGGTGCACTGGCACTTCATTCTTAAATGGCGCGCAAAAAGTTACTGGCTATTGGACGAATCAAAAGAATTTAAACAATTCTCTATCACTTTGTTGATGAACTTATTGAAAAACTTGAAGAGTTTATGAAGTTGATAATTAAGAAATATTTATAATAATGGTCAAAAAGCACAAAAATGAAACAACAATAGTCTCTTGCTTTGAAGTGCAAAAAAAAATAAGGAATCAAGTGATTGAAGATAGCTCGAATTCCGATAGTTGAAGACAAAAGAATTTCGCCATGTCCATAAAGAATTCAAGAAATTTTTCAAAGACGAGGACGATTTGGGGAGACAATCCCGAGACGAAAAAAGAAGTCATTTCAAAGATTAGAAGTGACAAAGATGGTAAAAGTAAAAGAAAATGCTTTTTTAGATGTGGAGATCAAATCATTCATCGGGAGTCGAGAATGTCCAAAAGTCGTCAGAAGCAATAATCAAAAAGCTTTAATTGGAGGAGCATGGGAGTAATAGTGGCGAGAAGATGAAGAAGAAAAGGTTAAAGCGAAACTTGTCTTATAGGAGAAGAAATGAGCCTTCCCTTCCTTAATTTTCCTAATGTTTCACTTCTAGTCTTTATTCTTTGGTAATTATGCTATTTTTTACTTTTAGCATAATATACCTTATTACAAGCTACTTTATTATAAACAAAATAAAGACTATTAACTAAATATAACTAAACCACATAATCGACAATTTCTATGAACCTAACAGTTTTCTACATACAAAGCATATAACGGAGGGAATGTCATTTTCGAAAGCAATTTACGAGGCAACATCATAGGCAAATGTACGATTTCTCATGACTCCCTAATTGTTGAAAATGTTGAGCACGTAGATAATTTAAAATTTAATTTGCTTAGTGTTGGTCAAATATGTGATAATAAATGCAAAGTAGTATTTACCGAACACAATAGCGAAATAATCAAAGATGAAAAGGTCATAGGTAGAGGAATTAGAAAAAGAGGGTTATATGTGATGAAATTAGGAAATAAACCGGAAGATAAAATATGTCTTGCAACTTTAGACGAAAACTCCACCTTATGGCATAGGATATTAGGTCACGCAAATATGCAATTAATTCAATCATTGGCTTATAGGGAATTAGTTAGAAATTTACCTAAGCTTAAATTTGACCGACATTTTTTGTGACGCTTGCAAAATTAGAAAGCAAACTCACGCTAGTCACAAAGCAAAAAAAAATTAGTATCAACAACTAGATGCTTAGAATTATTACACATAGACTTATTTGGCCCATCCGCCGTACGGAGTTATGGAGGAAATCGTTACACCTTAATAAATTGTAGATGACTATTCTCGATATACATGAACTAGATTCTTAGGAAATAAAACCGAAGCTTTCGAAGAGTTCGAAATATTTAGCAAAATGATTCAAAACAAATTAGGATGTTCCATAGTGTCAATTAGAATGGATCATGGTCGGGAATTTGATAGTGAAGTACAATTCGGAAACTATTGTGAGTTAAACGGAATTTCTCACAATTTCTCCGCTCCTCGTACTCCACAATCAAACGGGGTAGTATAAAGAAAGAACCGCACTCTACAAGAAATGAGTAGAACCATGCTAAATGAACAATCCATTCCACAAAATTTTTAGAGTAATGCGGTCGATACATCAAATAGAATCTCCATTAGACATATTTTAGAAAAAACTCCATACGAGTTATTAAGAGGTAGAAAACCAAACCTTAACTATTTTAAAGTATCTGAAAGTAAATGCTTCATTCTCAATACAAAAGATTACCTCACCAAGTTCGACCCAAAGTCGTATGAATGTGTTTTCTTAGTATACTCTCAAAATAGTAAAGCGTATATAATTCTTAACAAACAAACAATGAAAGTCGAAGAATCCTTAAATGTGACATTCGATGAAACTCCTCCACCACCTAAAACATCACATTTGGAGGATGATGATTTAGTAGAAGAACAAGCTATTGAGGTTAGTAAAACAAAACCCTTAGGAAATGATCTCGATGATAAATCGTTAGACAATAATGAAATCATAAACATAAAAGAATAAAAGAATCATCCATTAGAAAATGTTATAGGTAATCTAAATCAAAGAACCCTTAGATCACAAGCCTAAGACAAAAGTAATTTCTTTTGTTTTCTTTCAACCGTGGAACCTAAAAATATAAATGAAGCACTAAAAGATAAAAGTTGGGTAATTGCTATGCAAGAAGAATTAAACCAATTCATATCAAATGATGTTTGGGAATTAGTCCCAAATCCTAAGGATATGACCATAATTGGAACTAAATGGGTATTTAGAAATAAGCTTGACGAAAATGGTGTCGTATCTAGAAACAAAGCTAGACTAGTTGCCCAAGGTTATAATCAACAAGAAGGAATTGATTATGACGAAACTTATGCACCCGTAGCTAGATTAGAATCCATAAGAATATTGTTAGCTTATGCATGCGCTCTAGACTTTAAATTATTTCAAATGGATGTAAAAAGTGCATTCCTTAATGGTTTTATCAATGAGGAGGTTTATGTGGCACAACCTCCGGGATTCATTGACTTCGCAAAACCTAATCATATCTATAGACTTAAGAAAGCTCTTTACGGACTCAAACAAGCTCCTAAAGCTTGGTACGATAGATTGAAAGCTTTTCTTATTAAACATGATTACACCATGGGAATGGTAGATAACACACTCTTTACTAAAAAGAAGGACCCCAATCTCATCATTGTCCAAATATATGTCGATGATATTATATTCGGATCAACTTGTCAAGAGATGTGTGATGATTTTGCCAAAATCATGCATGACGAGTTTGAAATGAGTATGATGGGGGAACTAAATTTTTTCTTAGGACTACAAATAAAACAATTAGAAGATGGTATATTCTTTAATCAATCAAAATATATAAAGGAGATGCTTAAGAAATTTAGATTAGAAGACTCTAAGCCAATGAAAACTCCTATATCCACGAAAACAAAACTCACGAAAGACGTAGAAGGTGAGTCCGTAGATAACACCAAATATAGAGGTATGATAGGAAGTTTATTATACTTAACGGCAAGTAGGCCTGATATCATGTTTAGTGTTTGCCTTTGTGCACGCTTCCAAGAGGATCCTAAAATCTCTCACCTTGAAGCGGTTAAACGTATCTTCTGATACGTTAAAGGCACTATGCACTTAGGATTATGGTATCCTAAGGGGTCCGACATAGAAACCATAGTATATGCGGACTCTGATCATGCGGGAGATTATGTGGACCGAAAAAGCACTAGTGGTATTTGCACGTTTATGGGATGTTGTTTAACATCTTGGTTCTCAAAGAAGCAAACCGCTCTTGCTATTTCCACTACCGAAGCCGAATATGTAAGCGCCGAAAATGCATGTCAACAAGCATTATGGATGAAACAAGCTCTCGTAGACTATGGCATTAGATTAGATGACATTACTATAATGTATGATAACAAAGGGGCTATAGACTTAAGCAAAAATCCCATACAACATTCTCGTACAAAACATATTGAGATTCGTCACCATTTCTTTCGTGACAATGTTCAAAAAGGAAATATTTCCATAGAAAAAGTGTCATCGGAAGATAACATTGCCGATATTTTAACTAAACTCCTTAAACGTGAGCCCTTCAATTACTTACGTCTAGGTCTAGGAATGATGGAACAAATTGATTAAATGCTTACTAAGTAGTCTCATTACCATAAATGACTGATAAGGAACTTAAAAGTAAATAAGAACAATGAACTGAAATCAAAACTGAGATGCAAAAATCGAAAAATTAAGATTTTTTTAGATGGGCGACCCCCTTAATTATTAACGGGTGGCGCCCTTAAAATTAAAGGGGCCGGCCATACAATTAAGGGGACCAGCCATCGGATAGTAGGAATTTTTTTCTCTCTTTTTGAGTCTATGATTCTATTTTGCACAAAATCAAAAATTAGGAACTCTTCAAAAGAACAATCTACATACACGATTACATAACCTTAGTTTAGCCAAAATTAAGATTTTCTACTTATGTATATAAAAGTCCCAATTCACTTTAACAAAATCCTTCTCACGACTAGGAGTACATAAAAAATCCATTTTCATACATTGTTGATGTATGCTAAAAACATTTTTCAAATCATGCATAACGATCTTACATTTGATGCCAAAATATATAATCCAATATATACTTTAACAATTTTGTTTGAGCAACATTAAATCAAGGAGCACTTGGATTATTTCATAGTCTTTCCTTTCTTAAAGTCGAAATAATCGTTACTCCATATTTGTTACAGATAGGCACACACTAGGCTTATAAATACAAACACAAGTCTCTTTTAAATGCGTTTACAACACATAGGGTTTGTCTAAGAAATCTTAAAAGCATTACAACTATTTAGAGTATTAAAACTATTTGTATAATATGGTTTCTATTGAAGACTTTATTTTACCTTTTACATGCTTGTCTACATGTTATTCTTGCTAAATACCCTTAGACTTGATCATGCTTAAAACAAAATTACAACTTTGCTTGCCTATCTTCTTGCTTGCTAAATGTTGTAGTCTTAGTTGCCATAAAAACTAGGACTTGCTGCAAAATGGCCACAAAACAGTCCACCTTTTTACCATTTCCTGAAACAAAACAAAAACCTGGACTTTCTGGACTTTCCAGGTGGCGGCCCCCTTAAATCAAACGGGCGGTCCCCTTAAAATTAAAGGGACCGGCCATACAATTAAGGGGACCGGCCACCTGAGACACGATTTTTTTTCTGTTTCTTTCTGCTCTTTGACCCTCTTTCACCTAGACTTAGCTATAATTTCCCTGAACTCACCAACATCCCTTGGATTGACTTTCCAACAATGTCCATCTTTCCTTAATTACACCATTCTCCTAGTATAAATCAACCCTCATCCTCAACACATTTTCCACACTCATCTTGTCTTCTCCAATGTCTTCCCCTCACAAACCTTCACCCAAACCTTCAAAGGTTGCCAAAATATCCGTAAGACCCATTTGGAGAAAGAAGTTGAACTCTTGTCACACATCAAATGTGGATGAAGTTAACTTACCCACTCAAATTTCCAAACCACAATCTCCTCTCAATCAAAATCAACCACCTCAAGAGAACTCTCCTACCACTCAAACAAACCATGATTCTCTACCATCTCACTCACTTCCACTTGGTGATTCTTGCAACATTAATGTTGGACACACTCCCTCTCCACCACAAAGTGTCAATCAATCTCAAACCCTATTTCCTCACTTACTTATCAATCCACATGTTGCTAGTGTGCTTCATGCTCAAACTCCACCCTCACCTCAAGGTGACAACCACACTCAACCTCCACTTCCTCCATCTCCAAGTAGAGAAATGCTCATGAATGACATTAATCAACTTCAAGACCTATCAAACCTCCTAGCCATGCATCTCTCACAACGTAACACTTCCTCATCACCTTACTCTCCAAATTTACCTCACACCCTCAACTTGGATCAAGTTGAACAACATGTTGGTTATTGTCCTTGTTGCATATACACCCAAAAACAATTCCTAACCTTGAGTGAAGATATCAATTGGATTGAATTTCTTCTCACTCGACCACAACCACCACCTCAAATCCAACGTGACTATCCTCCAACAACCACCTCTGCTTTAAATTCTCCATCAACAACCAACTAAGCATAATACATGCCGACTTTTTCTCGCTTTCAAAATAAATGACCAACCCTCTCCTTTTGCAAGCAAGTCCTATGGAATTCTAGGAATATTAGGACCTATGTAGTTTACTTCTATGTATGTTGTATTAATATGCTTCAAGCATATTATTTCTATTTGATGTATGCATGATTGTGTTTTATACATAATTTTTATGTTTAATGAATGCTCCTTAGTCTCATATTTTTTATGCACTTGTTTTCTTTTTGGTTGGTTGAATTTTTCATATCCATAAAAGTTAAGCCTAGTTGATATATATTTGTGATTATTAGTTTACACAAATAACTTGACACTTGTTAAGCATTATCAACATGTTTAAATATTTTTCCTATTTGCTACATGTTAGAGATAGTTGTCTTGTTCTTCTAACTTGTTTTGTAGCAAAGTTATCAATAGCTCGATTCCTTGGTGCCCTCGAACGAGGGGGAGTACACATCAAGGGGGAGCGTTCATCTCGTCGACTTTTCACATATTCATCGACGAAGCCTTTTTGATTCTACAAAAAGGGGGAGATATGGAAATAAAACCAACTAAATACTTGTTTAAAAATAATTTTATATTTAATGAGTTTAGATTTTGTAATCATCAAAAAGGGGGAGATTGTTGATAGAAATAATGCCTAAAAACGTTATTAATATTTTTCGATCTCTCTACGTTTTGATAATCACAAAATGTAAAAACGATTAATGAAAAATTATTTGTAACATATGCTTAATGCTTTTCATGATCAAAGAAATTTTTATTTAACCTCACATTTTTATAAAAATGTCACAAACATTTTTATATCTTTTACAAAAACATTTTTGGATTTAAAAGAAATGTTTTATTCAAATAAATATTTTGAATTCAAATTTTTTACCTAAAAACGGCTAGAAATGTTCCAGAAAACACCTCCTCTATAAAAGACAAAAAAGGGAGCGTCTGGGCTGGGCGGCCCCTTAATTATAAAGGGCGACCCCCTTAATTATTAAAGGGACCGCCCAAACAAAAAGCCAGCTCAGCTGGCCTATAAATACTAGACTATTCCCCATTGTTTTTCTCACCTTTTGCACATACTTTCTTTCTGTTCTAAATCAGTTTATACTTTCCTTTCTTTTCTTTGATCATTTAATCATAAAGCCTTGTTTCCAAGTGATCCAAGCTTTGATCCTCAAGTGCAAGAGAAGAATACTTCTTATCATCAAGTGAATAAGTATTATAGCTTAGTGTGTGTCCTTGCAACCTTGTTGTAATTGTATCATATCTTGTAAATCATTTGTGTATATTGTAAAGGTGTGTATCGTAGTTGTGTATACTAAGTAGATTGTGTTGATCATTGTAAGTATAGATAGATCGGGTTGATCTTAGTAGGTAGTGTTTGATTGGTGTGATCAAGGTAGTGTTTAGTTAAAGTAAAGTTGTGAAGAAAAGTATAAAAGAAGTCGTGTGGTGATGCCAAGTAGTGAATTTTCGTAAAGTGGTGTGATTAGTTGTGATAGATTGGTTCTAGCTAGGATTAGAACTCGATATTTTGCTTAGTGGGAAATTGGTGTAAGCTAAGTTGTGTATGGTTTTCTCTGCCTAAAGGGAGCTTGTAGACGTAGTGAATAAAACTCTCGAGTTTGGTGCTCGGGGAGTAGAGTAGGGCGAAGAGGTGCTTCGTTATCGAACCATTATAAATCCTCGTGTTGTGGTTTGATCTTTCCATCTCTTATCTCTTATCTTGCATATTTATTTTATATCTTATCATTACTTACTTGATTAGTTAAATTGTTCATATTGTGCATATTGTGAATTCACATAAAGTCGAATCTAAGTTTTTATAAATAAACATAACATCAATTTAAAAAGCGGCAAACTATTCAACCCCCCTTCTAGTTCTCCACAGATTCCTTGCATTTGCTTACGCCTGCTCGGGTGAATTTAAAGTTATGGATGTTTGTGGTTTGCGTGCTTTACTGTTACGTGTTTGGGAAAACAGATAGAGGGGAAAAAGAGGATGCCGACCTACTTTTGGCTTGGCTTATAAACATCAATATTGGCTGTGATGAGACTACGAGGGCGGGGGGTTAAAACTGAGATTCTCCATAACTTGGCAGGGCAGCCTATAAGGTTTGCAGTCACGACGGATGTATGATGCTTTGTTAACGTTTAGTTAGCGCTATGTGATTATACAATGTTTTCCAACTTCATGTATCCATTGTGGGCGATGATGACACTATTTCATTTGTGTTCGCTAGATTGTAGTAGGTGAAATCGGTCTGTATCTTGGCGGGGCATCACGTCGTCGTGCTTGCAGCCATGTCGGGTCACATACCCTTTTCTCCTGTCCCGCACTCGCAAATCTAAGCCCAACATTTTTGGAACCCACAATTATTGTGTTTGTCCATGTGTTATTGATCATCGTGACCGAAAGCAACCCGTTCTATGATTTTTGTCTACTTCCTTATGGCCAAATGATGAAGTTTAACGAAAACAGGAGTGAAAATAGATTTGAACATACCATGGCGTTTTAGAATGTAACATATTTAACCATTTCTTAGTCGACTTCTTTATGCAATACATGCAATTTTGTGTCGCATTATTTCTAGTTTCTAAAATGGCTTTAGTGCTTCAACATTTCAAATCGTGAACTAAACCATAGCATCGTATCGTGCTAGAGACATACACACATTTGGCATACTATCTGTGACTACTTATATATTGTACTCATTTCTATGAGATATTATATGTGTCACTCATATACCACAGAAATGAGTACAATATATAAGTAGTCATAGATAATATGCCAATTATGTGTATTTATATCCATGAGTAATAACTAATGACAAGTCATGACAATTTAAATGAATTTTTATAAATAGTGATTATTTTTTTGGTTTATAAAAGATATCTACTTCACACCTCTACGTACATTCTTTGTATTGTGTATTGAATCATGTACACATATTGTATACGACACATGTATGGTGAGGGCATGAGTTCAGCAAGAGTCACACCTTAATACCCGTACACTTGACTAAATTTTGTGAAATTATTTTTAAAAGCGGATTCTTGACTCGACACTTTGTATTGGAATATGAGCTTATGGCTTATGGATTATCATCAATAAGTTTACAATAAGTTTGGCATAGTTGTATGACACCTTGAAAAATGTGACAGGTTACACAACTACTAAGGAATGCAAAATGGTTTTCCTCTCAAGTATTAATTATTCCTAAGATTAATTAAGTGGATAGTTTGTTTGTGAAGGAGGAATTCTATATGATAGTTGGTCCGATCTTTACCACTTATCATTTATTTGCAGCTGTAACAGCCACTGGGATAATGTGGTCTCACTACATAATGGTGACCACACCCATAAGTCGAAGTCTTATGGCGGTAGTGGATTTTATTTTCTTTTTGGAAATGCCATAAAGCGCTAACCAAGATACTAGGTATGAGGTTGAAAATGACAATATTCACCTGTAAGCGATACAAGACAAATTATAATTCATTTTAACTCTTACATTTGATTTTTGGTGTGCAGAAGGTTTTCTCATCTGTTTCAATTTTTGCAATTATCATGGGAAGGTGGGCATAGTATGCTTAAGGAAGATGTTAACAGCTTAATTAAGTTAAAAGCTATGATCACCTTCTCAAAAGCAGATGGGAGTATTGAATTTCACGAGGTCTGTTTTGCTTATCCATCTCGATCAACTATGGTATTTGAAGATGCAGTCGTTGGTCCTATTTGTTCGGGAAAAAGATGGTTTAGCGCTTCTATGACCCACTTCAGGTATTAAACCTATTCCACAATTGTACATGTGTTTTAAGTAGTTTTTGGTCATCGGGTTTTGGTTCCAGGAGTGAACATGTCACCGTTGTTGTTGCGGCTCAAGCGACAAATATGTCAGCTCCAACAATGGGTTCATTTCTGCCACAAAATCAAAATCAAACGCAGTTTCCATCATTCCATGTTCTTATATCCATTTTTAGCTATATGTTTATGAATTTGAATAATGATGGAAAATTAGATGCAATTTTTACCTCGGGTTAAAATGGGTCAAATTGGTCTGACATGAAAACATTCCTTACTGTTATTCTTTACTGACGCGTGGCAATAAAATTAACAGTAGAGTGCAAATGTATACTGACAATATCTATGCATAGACAATTTTGTTTTAATTTCAACTATTGATTTGGGTTTTTTTACCTAATGAAATTATGTGTTAATTCTTGATGTGTATTGTGCAGAGCCTGAAGACGCAAATAGGAGATGACAATATCAAGGTACTAAAGTTCTCTTCTGCTTTCTTATGTGTATACTAAAATTTTATAATATAGGGGGTGTTTGGATTATTCAAATTTGAAGTCAGGCATTGGATAATCATGTACTTGGCTAATAAAAGCTTATGCATTTACTTTTCAATTAAGCTTTAGCCAAACATCCAGCTTCAAAGATGCTTACTTTTGGGGATAAGCTATTAAACATAAGCATTTTTAAATGTTCATTACTTTAGCATTAAATAAAGAAGTTGTTAAGCACATTTTCAATCATTAAACTTAGCCAAACACCCATGTACAAAGTATGTGTTATCTATTAAGAAATAATTTTGAGCTGATTGGTAGACTATAGGGTAACGCGGCTTCATAATAGATTTTTCCTATTGTATATGGCACATGTATGGTGAGGGCATGAGTTCAGCAAGAGTCGCACCTTAATACCCGTACACTTGCCTAAATTATGTAAAATCGTTTTTAAAAGCGGATTCTTGACTCGACGCTTTATATTTAGAATATGAGCTTATGGCTTATGGATTGTCATCAATAAGTTTACAATAAGTATGGCATAGTTGTATGACACCTTGAAAAATGTGACATGTTGCACAACTACACGTGCAAGGAGTACGTGGAACGTGCTAATGCGGGCATTTTTGTTGCTATGATTTTGAAGAACTCAAGTTTTGTGCTAAGCAAGACGAACAAGTTAGTGTTAAGCATCAGCCTGTTACATACTATTGTCGAATTGCTTTTGATCATTTGCAAAATAAATGTTTTGACGTTCATGGACAAAAAAAAATACCTGACCGGTAATGGCGTGTCCACTTAATTAATCGTAGGAATAATTAGTGTAATTCTATCGTAGGAATATGTTTCATTCCTTATGATAGAAATACACTTATTCAATATGCTTCATTCCTTAAGATAGAAATACACTTATTGAATGATTAAGTGTATTTCTATCATATGTGACTTAATTTCCTTAATGCGGGAGTTCTGGTCTGAGATTGAATGTAAGTTACATATTCTTGTTTATTTACTTATGTTTCATTCCTTATTATTCTTGACTTTCCAAATGCTTATATTAGTGTATTTCTATTCTATTCCAGGAAGTATCATATACTCCAAAAGAATCCCCTAAACACCCGAAACATGGATGACTGTAGTTTCGCTCATAAGCGTCGTATGATAACAGATGCATACATTTCAGTCATATAACTGAAGCACTTGAGCTTAATTTATTTTATATACTTTTAAATCTTATGACAGTGGAATTTCAGTATAGGCCAGTGCAACATCTTACAAGTTCGAACCGTTTTCCTGTTACAGCCAAAGGTGCGACAACATATTCTCTACGAGAGGCGTCATGAGATTAGGGGACATGAAGAAGGAAGTGACAGTGAAAATAAAGGACAAAATTGCATACTTGGACCATGGTGAAGGGAGTTTGTACCAAATTATGGTTCTGCAAGTCAAAAGGTTGTTTACTCTGACACGAAGGTGAGAAATTTTCTAAATAAAAAGGACGATGCAGTGGAATGAGCATGTCAAAGAGTTTAAGAAATATCGCGCTATGATGTTCTGATGTTCTTGGCTCGAGATCTCACAAGGGAGTACCTTGGAGAGTTATTTATGTTTGTTGGTAGTATAATGTAATAGCATCCCTTATATGTATTTTAGCCACAACTCAAACTTTTATACATGTATTACACTATGAAAAAACATTGTATGTTATGACCTGTGTATCTTAGCTACATTTAATAAGAAATGCTCTATATGAACAACGACGTCTACCCATCGTCCCGCAGCGGAGCGCGGGCCGATATACTCGTTTAATTATCAAACTACCTAACTTTTTCTATTATAAGCATTGTTAAAGGAATTTGTCACCGGTTAATCATTTAATGATGAGCAATTTAGTCATTTCACCCTCTTTCATATACTTTATATATTTTCTTTTTGATTTTCAGTTCTTCTTATAACAAATCTACACATATTGTCAAGAACAAACAAACAACTTTTGATTTCAGTGTTCATTTACACAAATCACAACCATGTCATGATATCACCAAACCCACAAACCAAACACACCCATAATCTTGCATACAATACGAAGAATTAGTTAGTTTGACAATTAATAGGAAAATCAAAAGTTGAGTGTAGCCAATAATAAAAAGTGGCAATTTGTATGTTTTTATACCATTATCTCTAATTCTTTTTACAAAGCCGGTGATAACCGACAATGTTGACTTGTTACACGTCATTTATAAATATATATATTAGCCAAACTCTTTCCCCTCTCAGATATTAAACAGTAACCCTTTTTTATTATTCTCTAATCTCTACAGTGTTGTGAACAGTAGAAATATAATAGAATATGTGTATCTCTGTCTTATATGTGTAATCACCATTCTTAAACACGTGTATTATCAATACCACCTACCATCTCTCTCAAACAACTCTTTTATCTATCTCATATATATAAAAAAACAATTGCATATCCAAATTCATGATTTCGCACAGAGGTATACCTAAATTAGTTTTGTAATGTTATTAACCTAATTACATTATATGTCATGTTTTTCGTATTTTTAAGGGTTTTTTATTTTAGTTACAGGTTTGAGTAACTTTAGCTTCAAATCCAGTTTTAATTGTGTTTATGAATATAAATGAAGGGGTAATTCAAGCAGAGGATGACATAGGCATAATGAATCCAGGGTTTCGTACCTTTCCTGATCATGTCAACTTTATCAGAGGTATGTTTTTGTTGTTTATTTGTGTATGTTTAAAGATGTTTGGAGGTTGCCAATTCTTTTATGGGTTTTTGTTATTGTGTTTAGGATTTTTTTAAGTAGTGGTTATATGGTGGCGTGGATCCACAATAACAAAAACCACCTTATTTTGGCCTAACCTTTTTATGATTTCACTAATTTTAAGTGTTTGTAATGTTGTAGGTGTTGAAGGGATGATGAAAGGCAACTATTAAACGAATGAAACATTCTCTTGAGGCCATATTGTTATCCTAATACCTTAATCCATTACACAACTAATAAGCACACAATAAGAAATAAGCAATAAGCAATCCCAAATAAGTATAAGAAAAGTAGAGAGAGAAACTAGAGAGAGAAACAAAGAAAGAAAGATTAGATTAGGAGGAAACACATACAAATGTAACCAACACCCTCTCCATGTGTGGAGAAGGTCCTATTTATACCCTTAGCCTCCTAGTTGGAATATGGGCTTTCTAAATGGGTCAGGCTTGGCTTATCTTGGGCTTTGAGCCCGAAACATTGACAATATTAGATTAAAGTTCAAGCCTGTTAAACCCGACTAGCCTATTACATAACAATACTAATTATGACTAAGACGATCGATAACATTCTTTTTTGACTTATATAAAAATAAGGTTAACAATCTCCCCCAATGTTGAGGTCTTCTTTGATCTCCCTAACGTTGACGTTCTTAATGGAGGTTATCTTGTTTTGACTTTATCTTCCCTAATGTTGAAGATATGACGTTTGAGCTTTGCCTTCTTTGGTCTTGTCTTTGTCTTTTCTTGTTTGTAATGGCTTTGTTCATTCATGCTTTAGATGACCGATGACATTCTTTCGGTGTTGTTTATGTGATTTTGATCTTGAGACTTCATCTTTTGACTTTGGGTTCTTGAGATCTTTCATCTTGCATCATCTCCTTGACTTAAATCATCTTGATTTGACTTTCTTGATCAACTTGTGCTCTTGACCTACATACTTATACTTATTGCATTTTTGTTTGACTTATATGAACATAAGGCTAACAATCTCCCCAAAATACGATTCTTGATTTGACTTTGAAGATCTTTGAGGAAGTTTAGTATTAATAATCTTGATGCTGAATGATTGACTTTGAAAGATTGAGTATGAGCATGTGGAGATGAATCCGACTTCGCTGGTACCACGTTGCAACACCGACGTTTAAATCTGCATTTAAAAGGTTATTGATAAACAACAGATATGGACGAAAGTGCCTTTGTCACTTCGTTGAATACGGTTGCAATAAACACGGTTCCCCGTTAATCAGTATAAATATTGCCTGTGATCAGATAGAATTCATATGAATCTTCTTGACAGGGTTTCGCAGCTGTACTAGCCGTTCTCGTTACCGAAGCGTCTCAAAGCAGACAACACGGTAAGAGTGAATCAGATAGTTACTATCTTTCTGATTAAGTCGTCAATTCATTTACTGGGCCAAATCGATATCCAGTTATCACAAGCTTGATTCATATAGAATCTTGCAAGTCACCTCCGGCAGAGCTGTTTGATGTTGACTCTGGAAGGATTTTCATCGCCACTGTGATTACTTAAAAGTATCACTCTGATGTTCTGGCAAGATCTCAAGGATAATGAGTAAGACTCTTTGTTACCAAATGTTGTTTAAAGGTGAACAACAAGGGTTATACATGGATTGTGTCCTAATGAGATTTATAATTTGATCTCTCTTGGCTCTAGACTCGATTTGTGCACTTTTGTTTTAGTAATCGAAGGCTGGAGCTGACTGCCACCTTTTCAATATCAATAATCTCGGAGTGAGATGTCAATAGATAACGTGTGTATCTGTGACAAATGAGACAAGTTTCTTTTGAGAGAAACTCAAATGACTAGGAAGTGTTGTGCATTGCATCACTGGGTCCATGACGTCTTTCTTCAATACCAACAATCATCTTTGTGATTTTGATAGATTATGTATTAACCCGGTTTCTGCCTAATTTGTGTGGAGGGCTTCTTTCTTTTCACCCTTTATCCATACATTTATTTTTAATTCTTCAACCCCTTTAATGCTTACCAAGACGTCATCACTAACACCTTGTTGTGATTGTTCCAGTGTTAGCTCAATCTTAGTCGGCATTATTCTCGTTTCTTATTCTTCTCCAAATCATACCTAAGGACTTCTAATTCAATCTATGGAATTTCCATGGGTAGATCCCTCCGGTTCTGATTGGATCATAGGACTTGTACCTAACCTTAACCACCTTATTACTTCATCGGTGTCATGAGTTAATTGGTTGTTGGGTATAGAGATCGAACCATAAAACCTTTGATACAGACATTTTGAAATACTCCCCCTACACATGTGCTTTGAGATTTGAAATTGTTTTGCACATGAAGGAAAGAGTTGCACTTAGAGTCTTAAAGATCACATTCTTCTATATCATATTTTAATCACATTTTCTCCCCTTATTTAAAATAATAAATCTTTTAGTATTTGAAATACCAATTGATTAAAATTTATGACATGAAAAATTTCATGGGGAGAAAAATTATACCACGATATTGCATGAATATATTTTTCTGATAGCTCCCCTTCAACACAGTATGTGGGATACCATGAATTTTTAAAACTTGACATTACAAAGAAAAAAATGATATGTCACCACAAATATGTTAAAGACGGAGTGAGATGCCTTAGTGAACATTGTATATTATTTATTGACCTTATAATTTCCACATTTTAATTTCATGAAATGTTTTTGGATACATAAAATTGACATTTACGAGATGTACCCAAAACATTAAAAGGCTTTAGTTTAAAAAGCTCCCCCTCAAAAATTGATTCACTTGCTACGATGACATTTTTGAGCATTATTTTACCAATTGTACCACTTATAGACGTTGAATATTGTACCAATTGTTAAATACATCGAGGAAGGGAGTGTTGAACACACAATTTAAACAAATACCACTTATTATGGAAAGATACCACAATTTATATTTTAAACAATTTGACATTGAAAGTTCTTTTTGAAAAATTATGTTCAACGGTTTTTGAAAACCATGATAGAAGACTTCTCTTCTATTTGTAGAGTAAGTGCACTGAAGCGTACACTTCCCTATTACATTCGGGTCCGAGTTATGCATTGAAATGTACATAAGTCATTAAGAAATTTTAAAAATGACATGTTTTGAAACATTTTAACTCCTGCTCAAACTTCATTTACACACCCGGGTCAATGTTAATTGACATTTCTAGGTACGTAAATGTTATCGATTCCAAGAGACACGTCGAGAAGATTATTTTTGGTATTTTTGAAATTTTTCTGATTTTATATTTTGTTTTTCTAGATTTTATATTTTTCTATTTCTTTTTGTTGGTTTTATATTTTTGTATTTTCTTTTTTCAAAAATATTTATAAATCAAAATAAACAGAAAAATAAAAGTATTTACACATTCGATGTTTGATGGATCAAGCAGATTCGTTTGCCAGAACTTCCAGTTCTTCTGGAGTCAAACATCTCATACCGAGTCGTCTGACGAGATACTTAAACCTATCTTCGGGTAAGGCTTTAGTAAACAGGTCAGCTAATTGGTATTCAGTTCCGACAAAGAATAATTCAACAATACCCTTTTCAACCAGTTCTTTTATGAGGTGAGATCTGACATCGATGTGCTTGGTACGGGAATACTGGACTGGATTGGACGAGATTGCTATGACTGCGTTTGAGTCACAGTACATAGGTATTTTGTCAAAGTGATAGCCATAATCTGTGAGCTGAGTTCTCAACCATAGAACTTGTGCGCAGCACGCAGATAAAGACAAATACTCGGCTTCTGCTGAAGACATTGAAGTGCAATCCTGCTTCTTTGACGACCAGCTGACTAACTTATCACCTCTTAGAAATTGTATGCCACCAGATGTACTTTTTGTGAGTTGAGACATCCCGCGTGAACCAAATCTGAAAAAGCTGTTAGTTCAAAACCGGTTTCCTTCGGATACCATAGACCCATGTTAATGGTATTCTTTAGGTACTGAAAGATCGTTTAACCGCAGTGAGATGTTTCTCAGTCAGTCTCGCTTGATAACGAGCACAATAACATGTTGCATGAACAATATTTGGTCTACTTGCTGTTAGGTACATGAGTGCTCGGACCATACTACGATATATCGTTTGGTCAACTAGAGTTCCAATCAAGTCAGCATCTAGGTGTGTTTCGTAGCCATTGGAGTACCAATGCTATCACATGAGGTCATACCATGCTTTTTAAGTATCTCTTGAGCTTACTTAGCTTGGTTTATAAAGGTACCACATGGGGATTGGTGAATCTGAATTCCTAAAAAGAATTTCAGCTCCCCCATCATAGACATTTCAAACTTGTTATGCATTAGTTTTTCAAACCTTTTTGAAAGTTTTGGGTTCGTAGAACCAAAAATAATGCCATCAACGTAAATTTACACAAGCAATATGTCTTCTCCTTTATTGGTAATGAACATAGTTGGATCAATAGAACCTTTGGAGAACCCTTTGGATACCAGGAAGTTAGAGAGTTCATCGTACCACGCCTTTGGAGCTTGTTTGAGTTCATATAATGCCGTTTTGAGACGATAGACTTTGTCAGGATGATGTGGGTCTACGAATCCATCTTGCTGATTGACGTACACTTCCTCCTTCAGAGGACTATTAAGAAATGATATCTTGACGTCCATCTGGTATACTGGAAATGATTTGTGTGCAGCATACGCAACGAATAATCAGACAGCTTCCAATCGAGCCACGGGTGCAAATGACTCTTCGAAATCAATGCCTTTATTACTGGTCGTATCCCTTAGCTATAAGACGAGCTTTGTTACGGATTACACTATTCTCTTCATCACGTATGTTTTTCCAGAGCCACTTCATGTTAATGACATTTTTGCATAAGGGTCTGTCGACTAATTCCCATACATTTAGTTGTTCAAACTGGTGAATTTCTTCCTGCATCGCTTTAATCCATGCAGAATCAGCCATGGCTTCTTTTATGTTCTTTGGTTTGGTTCAACTCACGGTGAGTGAGAACATACACATCTCGCCATCTGTTTCTAACTGACGTCTTGTTTTAATTGATTGTGAAGGATTTCCAATGACTTGTTCTAACGGATGATATTTTATCCAACGATGTTCAAAAGGATGTTGTTGATAGATTGTATGCATGTTTGATGAGTCAACATAACGAGACGATGTCTCCCCTTGTTCTTGTACCGGTGTACTAAGATGTTGATAATTTTGTCTTCTTCAACTTGTGCATTTTCTCCTTGAGTTTCTGCTTGATTAATGTTCTCAATAGAAGTAATAGTTGGTGCTTGAGTTGGTGCTTGATTTTTAGTTTCAGGTGTTGTTTGAATGATCAATGGAGGTGTATCTACAGCAACGGTTGCTGTAGTAGATTGAGTTGTGTTTTGTTGTTAATGTATATCAGGTGCATCAACAACATGTACAACGAAAGACTTTGACACAACTTGAGTAGTTCCATTGAGTAATTCATTGAACATCAGACTAAATAGCAAATCCAGCTCATTTAACGTTGTTACTGTCTCAGCTGCTTGAGGGACATTTTCTTAACTTTGGTGATCAGGACTTAAATTGTCATGTTCAAGTGCCGTTGTCAGACGTTGTGGTGCGGGGTCAGAACTGACGTGATCTAATGCCATTAGAGGCAATTCATTAAAGTTGACATGTATGGTTTCAACTATTAATCTTGTTCTCTTGTTATACACTCAGTAACCTCTTGATGTTGTAGAATACCCTACAAAGATACATGCATTACCTTTTTCCTTCATTTTGTCAAGATTTTCACCATCTCTGATGATGTAGCAAAGAGAACCAAAAATGTGAAAGAACTTAACAGACGGTTTTCGGCCATTGATGATGTGGTAAGGTGTTTTCTCATGTCGAGGAATTACGAGTGAACGGTTCTGAGTAAAACATGTTGTGGCAATTGCTTCAGCCCAGAAGAACAAAGGAACTTTAGCGGCGCTTAGCATTGTTCGAGCAGCCTCAACAAGAGTACAATTCTGTCTTTTGACAACGCCGTTTTGTTCAGGTGTTCGAGCAGTTGACGTTTGGTGTTCTATCCCTTCTTGAGCAAAGTATGCATGAAGAGTTTTATTTAAGAATTCTGTGCCTTTGTCAGTTTGAACAGTTCTAACTTGAGCATGACGTCCTCTTTGAACGAGTCTGAGGAAATCAATGAGAACTTCAGGTGTTTCGTCTTTGGACCTCAAGAAGTAAGTCCAAGTATATCTGGAGTAGTCATCAACAATTACGAGAACATATTTCTTTCCATTAATACTTTCTACCCGCATGGGACCACATAAGTCCATGTGTAGAAGTTGTAACCGTCTTTTGGAGCTCGGGGTGGTCTTTGTGTAAAAAGACTTTCGTTTGGCTTTCCTCAACTCACAAGAAGAACAAAGATAATCTTTGATGAATTTTAACTTTGGAAGGCCAATCCCAATATCATTCTTTGACAACAAGTTGATGGAATCGAAGTTTAAGTGAGAAAGACGATGATGTCATAACCAACCTTGAGACGATCTAGCTTTAGCCATTAAGAAAATAGGATTAGGAGAAGTTATTTCTTGAAGGGTGATTGAGTAAAGATTTGTGCCACGAGAACCTGTGAGAAGATCATTTCCCTTCAAATCACAGATGTAACATGTAGATTTTCGAAAAGCAACTTCCAAATCCGCATCATAGAATTGGCCAACGGAGAATAAATTGTGACTTAGCCCTTCGACGTAATAAACCTTTTTGATAGTGATTGTTTCTTGAACCAGATCTTCATAACCAAGAATCAGTGCAATTTGATCATTTCTAAACTTCACCATACCCAGAAATTTCTCCACAAAATTACTTAGAAGCTTGAGATTTCCCGTCATATGCTTTGAGCACCCACAGCCGACGATGAATAGAATTATCTCTATGAGCTGCAAAAGAATTAGAAGACAATGGAGTATTAGACAGAATGGAACACCTAGGAGTTATAGGTTCCAAAATATTAGCAGTTCTAGATTCATTGCCTGGAGGCATACTAACATTTGTGTTGACATTTCCTATTAGGGACTTAGGTTTCTATTTGTATCTAGATGGTGTAAACTTAGAGTACCGCCATTTACATGTCTTACTAATCTGCTCATATTGCTTCCTAATTTTGCTTCTAGGTTTCTAATTAGTGGATTCTGAAGCAACTGTTTTCTTAAGGGGTGTTGCAACAAATTGGTTCATAGTTCATTTGGGTTCTCTAGTACTAATAGGAATATCAATTGGTTGTTTAGTCCTAGTATTCACGCCATTAATATAATGAAGAACACACATATCATGATTGTTAATTAGCACAAATTTTCCACAAGTAACACAAACAAAGTTTACATTTGAGGTCTTAGCATTCAAACTGTCATTACACGCAGTTATAGACATTTTATTATTTGAAAACTTAAAATTCCTACGGTGGTCTTCTACTTGTTGCTTCTTCCCTTGACTATTGTTAGGTATGACTCTATCTTCCAATTGATCGCTCTTAAGCTGTGGCCTGCTAACACTAGTAGTGGGAATTACTTATGTAAAGAAAGATACACGTTTGTTAGTTTTCCTAATGTCTTGAGGCAACTGTGGTGTTCTAGGCTGATTATGCTTTGTGTGAACTTTATACATTCCGGGTGCAATCACATTTGTGTTCTTTAAAACTGACTTCACATTCTGAGGCAAAATATGTGTAGTGACTGGATTTAAAAAATCATTGGACACATTATTTGTGGTAACCGACTTTGACTTTGAAAGATCTGTCTTTGCAAGAGAATCTAAAAAAGTTGTCGGTTTACCTAAAACTGATTGTCTTTTACTTTTAAAAGCATTTAGTTGTCGAATAACCGATGGTTTTTCAAACTTAGTTTTCACAGATTTTCCTTTCAAATTTTCATAAAGTTTCTTCAATTCACATAATGCAATGTTTTTGTCTTGAAGTTGAGCTTTCAGATCTTGTATTTCAAAGTATTGTTCACGTTCTTTCATAAATACATTTGACTGATATTCTTTGAAAGCTTTGTCATTTTTTATCTGTTCTTGACATTGTTGTAAAGCAAGTTCAAGATTAATCGCATGTTATTAAAGTGCTTCAAAACTCTTTGATGTTGTATTACTTTTTGAAAGCTCATTTTCAAGACATTCACATTTGACAACTTGGTCCACATAATCACATTGTAAATCAGTGAATTCATCGAGAGTAGTAAACACGCCAAGTATTGAATTCATGTGATCAGCATAATAATATTCCCTGGAAAGTCGATCGATTTCATTCAAAAACTGTGTTTTTTGAGTTTCCAGTTGAGATTTAAGAGAGTCCACTTCATTTTTAAGAGAATTAATGTATCTCAAATCAGCCACCATTTCCTCTTTCAAACACAAGTGAAATTTTTTTAAATCAACGTTGATTTTTCAAATTTAAGGACTAAAATTTTCTTCGATTGTATTTTGAATGAATGGATCTATATGACCAAAATATGTCCTTTTAGTGATTTTTTGTTTACAACGTTCCACTCCATCAAAAATCGTGTCAACATAACTTTTTATTTTGAAAAGTTCTTTAGAGCTTTTACACTTTTGATCCCATGGAATGGGTTCATCCATCCGTCTTTCCAACAAAATTGTGTGTTTATTAAAAGACTCTTTTGAATTTTCATTCTACGCAAGTATATGACTCATTTTTTACCTTTCTAAAAAATATCTTTGTCCAGGTGACTTTTCACGTTGTGGAGCGAACAAATCATAAAAATTATTCAACTTGTTATAATTAAAAGGTCTGATTAAATCACTTAATTTTGATCGACTTTCTTGGGCAAGACGAATCATTTCGTCAGATGCAGGAGCTAACATTAAAGCAAGATTATCATTATAGCAACCTATATCATACAGACGAGGATTCGCTCTTTGAGCTTTCTTAAGAAACTCAAGTTTTACAATTATGATTAAGCATGTTCATCGTTTGAACAGATTGACCGGTTTTGTAAACAATATCATACAAAGCTTTTAGTTTTTTCCAAAGCAATAATTTTTTCAAGTTCTTTGTCTTCACGAGTTTTATGAAACTTAGTCTGAGCCTCTTTTTCTTGCGACATTATGGAGATGGTTTCTTGATGTGCAAAAAGCTCCTTTTTCATATCTGAAATTGTTTGTTTTAAATCATTTATCTTTTGAGTATGTTCATTAAGTGACTTTTGAGATTTCATTTTGTATGACATTAAATCTCCTTTAGCTTTTGCACATTTAATTTTCACCTTTGACGTATAATTCACATCATGATATCTATCAAGTTCAGCTTGGAACTTTTTAAGGTCTTTAAACATCAATTGATTGGTCTTCGACAGTTCATTGTTTGCTTCTTTGAAATGGTTATTTGATGATTCTAAACTTTTATTTTTGGTTTTGAAATCCTTAAATTCACCTTTCAATTTATTAACTAAAGTCTTGTTTGATGATTCCAAAAGCTTATTACGATTTTTGTTGTCATCAATTTCACATTTTAGTTTATCAATTAAAGAAGCAAGTAAATCACGTTCTTTGGCAAGATCATCATCATCCTGGTCAACCGTTTCCTTCCAATTAGTACTCGTATCTAATGAATCGAATAGTGAGTTAAGAATCACCTGATCTTCTTCCATATATGTGTCATTAACAGATTCAGGTTGCTCATGATGTTCTCGGTCATTTACAAACACATTATAGTTATCATCATCATTTTGTACCTTTTGCAATGGTTCAGTATTAAAGATAGGTCCAGAATTGTCAGCAGCATCTGGAGTAACCTCTTGAATCTGTGCCATGTACATATAATGTGCTTCTAGTTCCTGATCGTCAAGATCATCATCAGTGTCATCCCTCCAATCATCTTGCTCTGCATTTAACTGAAATCCAGGTTCCTCTTGCTAACACAATAGCATCTTCTCCTTGTGATAAGCTGCATCCTTTGCCGGTTTTGATGTCTGATATTCCCTTGATACATGCCCATATTCCTTGCAATTATAACACTGAATCCCAGACTTTTGCACCACCCGTGTACCCACATTTTCCCTAGCCCCAGCAACACTAACTGTCCTCTGATTATCATAGCCAGTTCCTTTGTTGATTCTTGGAGTATTATCCTGATGTGCTCTACCGGTGTTTGATGAAGTTCTGAGGTTGTTGTTGGTAGGTTTGTAGATTTTCTTGAATGATAGAGAAATTAAAGCCATAAGTTTATCAATCTCTTTTTCCTTTGACATTTCATCATTGTGATAACCGGTAACTTGTCTAGGGTTAAGTGTTATAAAATATCATAATTTTCTATCAGAGTCTTTTGACTTTGTCGGCTTTTTGGCAGAAAGCTGAAAAAGTCGAATTCGTTGACTTATTTTGCGTGAAACGGTTACGGATTAACCGGGTGTTGAGAGAGTTTTATTTCTGTAAGTGAATCACTTTTGATTCATCTTTCAGTAGCAGAATGTTTATGTTGTCATTTTTATTCGTTCCGGGAAGTTTTCCTGTGTTCTGCGAACTTGTCACGCAGCGCGTACCGGCACGACAGTTAAGTAGAGAGCGGGTTTAATAATCGTGGGTGAATTTAACGAACTTATTTGATAATTAATTTTGTAATTTGAAGTAAAGTTTGTCTAGAACGTAAATCGTGGAGGTGTGGGTTAAAAGTTATCAGAAAACGGGCGTTTTCATGAAATTTGAGTTAAGTGTGTATCGGTCGTAAAAGTAAAATTTGTGAACGAAGTCTAAAGTGATAAGGTGTATTTTTGAAGTCGAGAAACTTTTAAACTTGTGAGAAAGGTTTCAGTTTGATTTGAAGTAACCACGTATTTTTGTCCCGACACGTCTGTTAAATGTTCAAAATGAATTTTGGGAAGTTTAAGTTGGAAATAGGTCGTGTAATAACCTAGATTATTGGAAAAATGTTTTTAAGATCAATAAAAATAATACAGAACTTTGGGAAATATTTTAAAGTCAAAGTTTTTTAGTTTTAAGCGAACCCGACACAAAAAGAAGCCATCCCGAGCCCCTAGGATGCTTAGGCCGAATATGGGACAAAGAGGGAACACGAAGGCATTTTTTTAGCACTTTTGGTCCTTGTATGGTACATTACATTTTGTTTTAACGTCAAACATGCATCACATACATCATTTCAAAATCAAACAACAACAAAAAAATCTTCTCACTTTCTCTCCTATTTTTGGACGCAAGCCACAAGACCAAGAAAACATAATTTTTGAAGATTTAGCAAGAACACGGGGTTAAGGAACACTATCGAGTTGATATTTGGTAGTCTTGGGTTATAGAAAACTACGTTTGGGTAGTCGGTTTCGCATCCTTCTCTCTTTTCAAAACCTTAAATTGTAAGTGGTCTAAACTAATTTTAAGTTGTACTTTTATTTTTCTTATGGTGTCTAAGTACTAGTTGTACAAGTTGATGGTCGTAAAAATTAAAACCTTAAAACGAAACGGATTAAAAAAGGGGGTGTTTGTTTGCGTCGAGTACAAATAGAAAAGAACAAAAAATGGTCACTTTTATATTATGGTTGTAGTGGTAAATTTATTTTTGAGTCAAATGCTTATTAGGGCTTATTTTAAAAAATAGCTTAAAAATAGGCTAATGTAAAGCTTATTTGGTGTTTGGGCTTGCTTATTTGGTTCGGCCCAACCGAGAAGTGGGAATGAGTTATTGGGATCGGCCAAATAACCATTCAGTCCATATGGTGGTGGCTTATTTATTTTCGGCTTATTTTGGTTATAGCTTATTTAATTTCGAGCTTATTAAAGGCTTCGGCTCATTCGGTTTTGAGCTTAATAAGCTTTGGCTTATTTTGGTCTTGGCTTATATTGGTTTCAGCTTATGTTTGGCTTATGGCATATTCGAGTTTGGCTTATCTTGGATTCAACTTATTTATTGGGCTTATAGCTTATATTGATTTCGGCTTATATTTGGGCCTATCGCTTATTGGGCTTCGGCTCATTTGATTGGCTTATTGGACTTCGGTTTATGTTGGGCTTATAAATTTTAATGGTTTTGGGCTTAAGTATAGGCTTCGGCCCAATAAAGTATAAATGTATTAATTTGTAAACTACCGAGCTAAATATAATTCCTTAATGGGCCATGAGGCCTAATGAATAGTAAATTAGCTAATGAACTTAGAATGAATCGAAAATGTTGTTGTAAGACTCGACAAAGGTTAACGGACTAACATTGGGCTTTTAAACCCAATGGGTGAAAACCTAGTAATTTAAACTTTTAGGATGGATGAATGAGTTTACGGATACATACGAAAGAGGAAAAAATAGTTAAAATGAATAAAATGGATAATTTTAGCCGAACGTGGTTTATCGAATTTCAAAAGTGGACTTTTGGTACTTTGTTGGACTTTTGGAAAATTTGTGAAAAGTGTTAAAATTTAAGGTTTGGAAACCTATTTCAAACGAACGGGTCATATCCAAAATTTGTGAAAAATGTCACACTTAGAAAATAATGTGGAATAATTATTTTGTGTCAACTCAACTAAAGGACGAAAGACGACTTTTGTAAATCCACACAAGGTTATAATAAGAGCTTAATCATTTCATAACTAAGATATTTTGTTGATCATAAGTTTATATTTAGCTAAATCACCATTTAGGACTTTAGGTACTTTTAATATGTAAACTGAATATTACATATGATTAATATTTTACGGAACTATTTACATGTCATATGGATGTAATATCATGTATAAAAGGAAATGTATAAGTTTTTTAACATGTTGTTAATATAACATGTATAATACAAAATAGGGGTTTTAAATGATTTACTTGATAATAGCAAAAGAAAATGATGTAAATAACAATTTAAACTTGTTATTTGGATATTCCTTGAGCAAAATATGAGCCTAAATGGATTTATAAATGTTAAAACATAATATCGAAATTTTGTGAAGTAGTTGTAATAAGGTGTTGAAGTCTAAATGGTACTAAAATCAAGCTTAAAACATGTCTAAATCACAAAACCATCAAACCTTACTGTTTGGTCCGAATTCTCTTAACAGAGCCCTTTTATGTTTTTATAAATAAGTACATCTCATGAGGAATCCAAGAATGATAAGAAACAAGAAAAATATATCCGATTTATAACGAAGAAGATACGCCGTTTACGATTTACGATGCTAATATACTTTTATAAAACAAATTTATATAAAAAGTTACTATTCATGGCAGAAACTTATACTTTGTAAACAATCAATAATTGATAACACTACAATAACGAGAACGTGTTTCGAAAGAATCGCTAAAAAATCGGGAGCTATAACGAATAAGATACGACAAAAAACGGGTTTTACAATTACTTAAAAGTATAAAAACGATTATATAACTGTTATGAACAGTAAAAACACTATTCATCACAGAATCTCAAAAACCTAAAAATATGATTTTATGATCACTCGTCTTAATACGAAAGCGTGGGCGTAAGAAAACGCTAGAAATAGCATAAACACGACAAAGTTATGTCATTTTGCTAAAGGCGTAATATAAACGTTTTACTTTATAAATACGATTTCACGTAAACATTAGATGGTGATATAGCTATATAGAAATATATATATTATTAGTTATCAAAGTGCTATATTACTAGGAATTTACATAATGAAGAGGCTTCTTTCGGATGCGTATTGACGAGTTGTTGGATTTACGAGTTAAGGTGTACTAACTCCTCGTATACGTCATGTCATGACCTCTTGAATTATGATACCCGAACGATATACGATGGATAACTATATAGTGATTATACAGTATTTTGCGTTAGACAAACGTACAAGAAATACTGATTCGACCTATATTAACTAGTTGCATACCGGGCGGTAAGCGTGACACGTTTTTTCACTTGGGATATTAGTTATCAGTTTACTCACTCAAGTGAGGTTCATAGCCCCATGATTTACGAATAATAAATTACAAGTTTTTGGGGTGAGAAACATATGCATGCTTTACAAATTGGACGCAAGTGTACATTATTATCATAATTACCGTGTTGACTAAGTAGCGATAACCCACTATCCCATGAATCATGAACTGTCCAATTACTATATGTGAGCCGAATGATAATAGATAAGATCTATTGGGATTGACCTCCCCTCCCCTTCGGTACTAGCCTATCACTGAATAACTGAACGTATAAAACATGTCCGGATAACTGGATGTTACGGTTGAACATCATCACTGGCAATGTAGGCCATATTTAATATATTGAATCACTTAGTGTCGAGCATTCGTGTTCATGACTTAGCAAACGTATTTGATATTTGTGATGTCTGCATTTTTGCATTGTCACTGGGAAGTCTTGCGGTCCAGCAAATACATTTACAAAACCTATGAAAGTCACCAACTTATGTTGACGTTTTTAAATGCAATGATTTTTTTCCGTAGGACATTAAGCACGAGGTCGAATGAAAACATTGGTGGTTTTATAATATTAAGTCATGCATTACAGATTAAGTTCGCAAAAACACTTTGAATATCTGTTATTCGGGCTGGAAATCTTTGTAAAAAATATCAAGTAAAAGCATTACGGCATATGTAAACACCTCCTTTATATAAAATCCCAATTGTATCAGTTTTAAATATCGCCTTTTTTGGTCATCTTATATATCATGTTTGTTTATTGATTTGAGAAGTAACACGCCGAGAACGCCACCAGGATCCCTTATATCCGCTGCGACCCAAATTTGGGGGTGTTACAGATTGGTGTTCAAGAGCCAAGGTTATAGAAGATCCATCCAATGTTTATTGCTGGACTTATAAACCGTTTTCACAAACATTGCATTCATAAAAGGGATTTTCACGGGACATAACATACACTAATAGTGCCATTATCGGTTAGGCTAGATGCATGCCATGATTGATATTCATGATGTGATAGAACCAAGTTATGATATCAAATGTAATACTAGAAGAGTCTTATTATTACATACTTATATAAGCTATTTGATTTCAGATTTATCATGTCATGATTCTGAGCATTTCTATAGTTCATACACAATCAGTTACTCCTTTTCCAAGTTGAGGAAGATTCAGACATTGGTTCACTCAGTGATTCGATGGACCACCCATATATGCCATAGGACCCATAATGCGTAACATAAGGCTGCTTAAGAATTCACCAACACTGACCAACATACCCTGGCCCTGAGGTACCACCACCGCTCAGACTACATAACCCTGGCCGCCGAGATCCGCAGTCACCTCCGCCCACTAGTCTTTGTTCCTGAGCCGATGTAACCCCTGATTACATGCGAACAGGAGGTGAGATACTCCCGGCCGAGGAGCAGCCACTACCTGCTGTTGCCTTACCCACTGCAGATTTACCAGGATATATTCCTGAGTCTAATCCGGAGGAGGAGCCGGAGGAGGACGATGAGGATCCCGAAGAGGATCCAGCTGACTACCCTACTGATGGGGATGATAATGATGAGGATGAGGACGAGGACGAGGACGAGGATGAGGAGGAGGCACCAGCTCCGCCAACTCTGTCCCACCTCCAGGGTAAGAAAAAACAGCATGACCGGCCATGATACCTATCCGGGACGAGCCCAATCCATATCACTTCCTCCTAGGGAAAGTCGAGAAGGCTTCTGGCCTTACTACACCCCACCACCATCACCACTTACTCCACTATCATCTCCATTACCACAGATACCATCACCACCATTACCTATACCATCACCACCACCCAATAGCCCTACTCATATTGAGATTCTCGAGAGTTGTTTACCTCTTCGGAAGAGGGTGCGTTTTGCTTCTCCCACCCCTAGTCATGAGGTTAGGGAGAGTTTTGCAGCCGTGCTGCTAGGCAGAAATAGACCTAAATAACCTACCATAGCGAGGTAACCGACCCTATTCCATAGCGAGGGAAGGACCTTTAATGGATTTAGTCGATTGGTGTTAATGTCCCTCCTAGATGTTCGACATCTAGGGAGTTAGACTATGACATACGGATACATGGGCATGATTTGGTTTGAATGGGGGGTGAGCCATCGCTGAGATTGCACCGACCACCCTCGAGGGTGTCAATCAGAGGGTTAACCGATCTTGCTACCATTGAGTTTGAGCAGGGACTTACCAGCATGTATGGTATTATAAAGATACTCAAGATGACCAGTCTCAACTGAGAGGCCGAGTCCATTTGTTTGTATTGGGATAGGTTTCTGTTCATGCGACGTTTACAGTAAATGATAGAAAGAGAGGCTAAAGATGGCTCGAGAGGGCGTGGGGGCTATCCATGATCCATGCGACTATGCACGTTCAGATGTTATGTCCCATACGTACTACGATAAGTGGGCGCAAGAGTGCAAGTGATTTTCAGAGTTACAGTCCAGCAGATCACAAGAACAAGAGGCCTGATTTAGAATTGTTGGCATCCGATCAGACCACAAGAGACAACAAAGGTTCATTAACTAAGACAATGAGTTTTATTTTTTTTTGCTAAAAGGACTACAGACACAGATGGTCAGTTTCAGAGGCAACATGGACCCAAAAAAGGTTCCGACACAGCCTTGATGCCCAGGAAGAGGCTGGTAGCAGTTCGTAGATTTGGTTATGTTTTACTATGCAATGCAGCCTGTTAATATTTATGGGTTATATTACCCAGCTAGCAGACTGTATAGGATCTTTTGGTTTTGTTAGCTACCAGCATAGTCTTTTGTTCAGGTATTATTTACCAGTACAAGCATACTAAATGTTACGGTATAACTGGCTAGTATGGCTTTAGGTTGTTTTCTTTGTCTTGTAACCCAAAGTTAGTAATCATCTTGTATCCTGAACCGAACATGTAAAGTTTTCAAGTTATAATATGAAAATGGACGATTATGTTTATCTATTAAATCGAGAATTTATATTAAATCAATGTCGATTTTAGGATTTATACCATGGGTTAATTTCAATAACATTGTACATTCACTGTGTACATGATCTCATTTTAATTTAATATGAATATGTAATGTCACAGTATATAGAATTTAGAAATCTAACGATAA
Source organism: Tanacetum coccineum (assembly GCA_026074375.1). Classification (NCBI taxonomy): domain Eukaryota; kingdom Viridiplantae; phylum Streptophyta; class Magnoliopsida; order Asterales; family Asteraceae; genus Tanacetum; species Tanacetum coccineum. The sequence goes on along the minus strand of BQNB010004996.1, from coordinate 27,437 downwards.
TTTATGTTTTTCTTTTTTGATTTTAAAGAAAATGGCACCAAAGAGAAGGACCACGAGGTTAAACCCAAGTGCAACACCAACACCAGTCACAGACACTCATACCACTACATCCGTCACCAACGCCCAAATTTAGGCAATGATTAACAAATCGTTACGCTGCAACCTGCAGCACGTGATGCAACCCGGAAATGGCGATGATAGCCATACTTCAGGAACGGGTGTCAGAAGGCCTGTGCAGGTTGCTCGTGAATGCACCTACCCGGACTTCCTAAAATGCCAACCCTTGAACTTCAAGGGCACTAAGGGAGTTGTTGGACTCACTCAGTGGTTTGAAAAGATGGAGTCTATTTACAGCATAAGCAACTGTACAGTAGCATGCCGTCAAATTTGCTACGTATACCCTGCAAGAAAATGCTCTTACATGGTGAACTCCCCATGTTAAACCACTAATCCAAAAGCTCTGACCCATGCAAACATGGAGGACACATGAAAAACAGAAAAGATGGATGAACAGACAAATACTATACTGCCTAAGGGGCGAAATTAAGAAATTGGATATCGAAATGTGAATTTGAAGGAAAGGGTAACAGATGTGGGTAACCTATAGCCAACGTTTTCCAAGAACTGGCAACTAATGAGTCCGATCCGGATATGATTTCGAAGAAATTAGACCAAGTATTGAGAAAATATAATCGGTGGGCATGCCCGCCACGATCCATGGCAGAAAGAAGGCAATTAAGCCCAAAAAACTATGCAGGATCCCATTGATTCGCCACTGAACTCATGGATAAGAAGATAAAACACTTTGGGGGCTGAACTGTCAGCTGACAACAAAAGAAAGTCCTGATGACGAACCGCCAGAACAACCAAATCAACAACCAAAACAAGAGACAAAACACTAGAAGATGTTCTTATGCCGCAGGAAATGGTGACAGGAGACCATAACGGAGGGCGTAAACCTCTGTGTTCAAAATGAACTATCCACCATGATGTCCCTTGTGCCTCCCAATGCCACAAGTTCAACCGATTTGGTCATTTAGGTCGTGAACTGCAAGAATCCCCATAAAAGTCAACCAGGGGCTAATCAGAGGGTTTTGTTGTTTAATGTGGGCCTCAAGGGCATTTCAAGAAGGAATTAGCCCCCAAAATTAAAATAACAACAACAACCAGGGTAATACAGGATGGTAAATGCCAAGACTCAGCAAAGAGAATTCCGTGGGCAAATGCAGGGGTTACACCCGGAACAAGAATTCATCACGGGTAATTTCTCCTAACAACTGATAGCAACTATTTATTTGATACCGGTTCCCGAAAGGAGTTTTTTGAAACAACTGCATTTAGCTCTCGAAATGTTACACATACTGTCCGACTGCATTAGAATCATGATTATAATGTTTAACTAGTCCCCGACGGGCGCATAGTTGGGTTAAACACGATTATCCGGGATTGTAACATTAAAACCTCATTAAATCATCCTTTTCCAACATAGACCTAAAGCCCGTAGAACTATGTAGATTTTTGACGTGGATAATTGGTATGGGATTGGTTGGCAAAGTACCATGCCGTATAATGTATCTGTGCGGAAAAGATCGTTCGTATTCCTTTTTGAGACGGAAACTTTTAATCATATCGTGGTGACGAACAGCTATAAATACGGGACCCATTGAACAATCAACTCGTGATACTAAGGCTTCAAGAGTATTTAACGAAGGGAGGTCACTATTTCCTAGCAAATATCACCAACAACCAAAGACGAAGACAAGACATAAGGAGAAACGATTGGAGGTTGCCAGCTGTCAGAAATTCCTGAAGACTCTCCTGAGACTTCGCCGGGTATACCACCCACTCGACAAGTGGAGTTTCGAATCGATTTGGTACCGGGTGCTACACCTGTAAGCACGGGCACCATATCGTTCTAGCACCGTCCGAAATGAAGGAACTAGCGGAGCAACTGCAGGAACTTACGGACAAAGGCTTCATAAGACCAAGTTCCTCACCCTGGGGAGCTCCGGTTCTGTTTGTAAAGAAGAAAGATGGGTCCTTCTCCGATGTGCACGATTATAGGGAATGAACAAACTAACAGTGAAGAACCTCTACCAGCACTATTCCCAAGGATCGATGACCTATTCGACCAGCTGCAAGGGTCAAGTATTTATTTAAAGATCGATCTGAGGTCAGGGTATCACCAGTTGAGGGTTCGAGAAGAAGACATTCCCAAGACTGCATTCAGGACTCGATACGGTCAAGAAAGAAATATCCCCAAGTCAATATCCTTTTTGGTTTTACTAATGCATCGGGTCCGTGTTCATTGACCATTATGAAACCGGGTGAGTAAACCGTATCTCTGGACAATTTTTGTAAATTGTCTCATCGACAACATTTGGATCTACTCCAAAGTAAGAAGGAACCTGAAGAACTCACCTTAGGCAGATCTTTGAAATTGCTTAAGAAGAAGAAGAATTGACGCCAAATGCTCCCAAGTGCGAATTCTGGATTTCAAAAGGGTATAAATTCCCTCGTTCACTGATTGGAATGTCGAGGTATTCACCACGTTGACCCGGGCCAAGATGAATCTATCAAAGATTGGGCGTCTCCTAAAACACCAACAGAGATTCGCCAATTTTTTAGGCCTTGCCGGCTATTATAGAAGATTCATTTCGAAGGGTTATCAAAGATCGCTAAGACAATGAACCAAACCTAACCCAAAAGGTGTCCAAGTTGAATTGGGTCGATAAACAAGAAGCACTTTTCAACTGTTGAAGCAGAAGCCTGAGTAATGCACCAATCCTTGACCTTACATGAGGGAAGCGAAGATTTCATCGCATACTGCGATCTTTCAAAGAAGGGTATTTGGGCGTTGTATTGATGCAAAGAGTAAAAGGTGATGTTATTATTCATCACACCAGTATAAAACTTCTAGAACAGAACATATAACGACTCAGATTTAGCAACCGTTGGGCAGTAGTGTCGCTCAAAAATTTGGAGGCACAAAATAGAATGGAACCAAGTGCAAACGGTGTACCACTGATTGCACACAAAAAAAAGTTTACAACACATTCTTGACAGAAGGAATTAAATATGGGCAAACGTCGCTGTTAGAGTAGCTGGTGATTATACGATTGTGAAATTTCGTTATCAACCCAGGGAATGCGAATGTTGTTGCTGATAGCCTGAGCAGAAGGCAACGAGAACCAACTAGGGTTACGGCCTTATTGATGACTATTGCTTGGAATCCTCCTAAACAAATCTTAAATCTCAGACTAAGCAACGAAAGCAGAGAACATCAAGAAGGAGGATGTTGGGGTAATATTGGTTGAGAAATTCAAAAATCCGAGAAACTAAGAACGGGAAAAGAGTGGAACCACGTAACAGGATGGAATATGTGCTTAAATGCAGAGTTGGGTACCATTTTATGGCGACTTAAGTGGACCATGATCATTGCAACGAGATCCCACAAGTCTAAATACTCTATTTCACTGGTCTTCTGACAAGAGGTACCAGGATATGAAGAAACTATATTGGTGCCCAAAAATGAAAGCAAACATCGCCACCTATAGTTAGCAAGTGTTTGACCTGTGCTAAAGGTGCAAGGGCCGAACATCAAGACCATCCGGGTTTGTTAGTATAACCCGATATACCTCAATGGGTAGTGGGACAACATCACATGGATTTTGTCATGAAGCTTCCTAAGTCGTCACAGGTTAAGACACATTTTGGGTGATCTGTTGACCCGACTTACAAAGTCCTGCCATTATTAAGCCAATGAGTGAAAACGGATCCTATGGATAAACTGTGTGAGAAATGGTACCTAAAAAAGAGGTAGTCACGAAGCAATGGGAGATACATGTCTAATCAGTCTGTGATCGTGAACCCACGTTTTCGCATACAAATTTTCTGGAGGTCACTTCAGAAGGCTTTGGGTACAAGTTTGGATATGAGTACTGCATATCATCCGCAAACTGACGGACAAAGCGAGAGAACCATCTAAACTCTCGAGGATATGCTACGTGCTTGCGTGATCGACTTTGGAAATGGTTGGGTTAAACAATTACCAATTAGTCGAGATTTTATCATACAATAATAGTTAACATGCTAGCAATACTGGCTGCACCGTTTTGAAGCACATTATGGTCTAAAGTGTCCTTCACACCGATGTTGGGCCGAGGTGGACAAGGTTCAACTCACTGGTTTTTATTTCTCCCCCAAGAAAAGTGCAAGAAACAAACGGAGAGGATAATCCAGATTAAACAAAGGAGTCAACCCGAATCACCGCGATCGACAAAAGAGCTACGCTGATTTAAAAGTCGTAAAACCGATGGAATTTTCAAGTAAGAGATAAAGTTCATGCTTAAAGTTTCGCTCTGGAAAGGGGATCTTACGTTTTTTGGCAAAATGGGGAAGTAAAACCCTAGATATGTCCAGACCTTTCAAAGAGTTGAACAAAGGTTAGAGCCGTTGCCTTACACTTGACTCCATCAAACTAGCAGGGTCCACGAATAAGTATCATGTATCCAACTTGAAGAAATGTTATTCTGACGATCCATTAGTCGTTCCATTGGAAGGACTGCAAGTAGATGACAAGCTTCATTTTGTTGAAGAGCCTATAGAAATCATGGATCGCGAAGTCAAACAATTGAGGCAAAGCCGTGTCCCAATTGTCAAGGTTCGATGGAACTCTAGGCGAGGTCCTGGGTTTACATGGGAACGTGAAGATCAATTCAGGAAGAAATATCCACACCTCTTCACCAAGACAGCACCGTCGTCAAGTGCGAGTGTCCATAAGCCTTGTGGATATAGTCTCATTTAACGGGGGAAGACTATAACAACCAATCGTGTTTAGTCATTGTAACGACATTAGTAATTCACATTATTTTAGAGTTATAACACGCATTTGTTCAAATCGTAACGTAAAGCTAATCGCGTAAACTAAAATGATCAATCAATTTTAAACGGGCCATTAAATGATTAAATTTTTACATCAAGCAAGTTTTATATGATTTATATTATGAGGATATTTAATAAGCTAAAACATAGATTTCATTTATTTTAATGTCTTACATAAAATGCTTACGTTTCGCGATAAAACGCGTTTCGGCATTCCCGAAAGCACCAAAACCTAACTACGCTTAAACGAATACCCACGATTATACCCAATACCCAAAATAATCAATATAACATCACAATTCAGAGCCTATGGCCAGATTTATAAGGATAGGACAAAGAAAAATATCTATTCCAAAGTACTTCCTTGAATTCAGGGATGATTCCAATTTAGGGAACCAAACACTTTACACCTTGTAAAACCCACTCCCCCCCTATGGCTCTTACACAAGGTATAGTATAACCATTCGTTGAAGTTACTTAGATATTTTCACTATAAAAGCTAGCAACTAACACATAGAGTTCATTTCCAAAGTGTAAACAACAAATTTCTCTCCCATTTCCATCTATATAACCCACGGCTCAAAATTGTTACTTATTGGGCAATCATTTCTTAAATTTTCCCCATCATTATACAAGCATACACATCATCATTCCTAGGTATTCCTAAGTAGGTTTCAAGAGTTGGATAATCAATTTTGCCAGGAAGGAAACAAGAAAAGAAGAAAGGGTATTACTTTGGGGAAAATTAGGATTTTCACCTAATATTTACAGCCAAGGGTTTGTTAATCACAAGGTTGTTATTGGATTTTCTTTTCTCTACTCATCCAACACAAAATTAAGGTTTATATATAAAGCTTAATCATTTCATAACTAAGATTTTATGTGTTCATATGTTATATTTAGCTAAATCACCATTTAGGGTACTTTTGAATATTAAAATGAATATTTACTATGATTAAATGTTTTTCTGAAACTTGATTTACATGTCATATGGATGATAATATTATGTTAAATGGAATGTATAAGTGTTTTAACATGTTGGTTAAGTATTAACATGTATAAGTGCAAATTAGGGTTTTATAATGATTTACTTGATAAGTTGCAAATTAAAATGATGATAGAATACTGTTACAACTTGTTATCTTGGATATTCTTGAGCAAAGTATGACCTAATGGATTTTATATATGTAAAACATAAGATAGAAATGTTGTGAAGTAGTTGTAATAAGGTGTTGAAGCTAAATGGTACTAAAATCAAGCTTAAAACATGTCTAAATCACAAAACTCAAACCTTCTGTTTTGTCCTAATTTCTTAACGCCCCTTTATGTTTTTATAAATATATAGTACATCTCATGAAGGATTCCAAAAAGAAAAGAAACTCAACAAATCCGATTTTAAATAACGAAGAAGATACGCTAGTTACGAGTTACAGATGCCTAAATACTTTAAAAAACACCTTTTTATAAAAGATACTATTCATGGGCAGAAACTTATACTTTGAAAATCAATAATATGATAAAACATTCAATTAAACTGAGAACGTGTTCGAAAGAATCGCTAAAAACGAGCTATAACGAATAAGATTACGACCAAAACGGTTTTACCGTTAATTAAAATTATAAAAAAAATTATATAGCCTGTTATGACAGTAAAAAAACCTATTCATCATAAATCTCAAAAACCTAAAATGAGATTTTGATGATCACAATAGCACTGGTCGTCTTAATACGAAAGCGTGGCTTAAGAAACGCGAGAAACGGCTTACAACGACAAAGTTATGTCAGTTTTGCTTAAAGGCGTTAATTAAAACGTTTTTTACATTATAAATACGATTTCACGTAAACGAATAGATGGTGAAATAGCTAAATTAGAATATCTATAATATAGTTATCGAAGTGCTATATTACTGGGAATTTCATATGAGGCTTCTTTCGTATGCGTATTGACGAGGTTGTTAGGATTACTAATAACTCCTCGTACGTCCATGTCATGACCTCTTGAATTATGATAGCCCAACGTAGTAACGATGAAAACAATATAGGATTTATAATACAGTTGTTGTTAAAAACGTACTTGAATACTGATTTCACTATTATTAACTAGGTTTGGCATTCGTGAGCCGTTTATCGTGACGACGATTTTACTTTGGGCTATATTGTTACAGTTGTACTCACTCAAGGTGAGTTCATAGCCCCAATGTTTATACAATTATTAAATTACACAAGTTTTTGGTGAAAAACATAATTCAGCTTTACAAAATTGACCAAGTGTACAAATTTATCATGATTAAACGAGTGTTTGCCTAAGTAGCGATAAACCCCCAACTATGGCCCAAGAATCATGACTGACAATTACAGGAATGTACGCGAATGATTATAGAATAGATCTACTGGGGATTGACCAACCCCGTTCGGGTGGACCTAGCTATCACTGAAACGAACGTAAATCATGTCGGATACTGAGATGTACGGTTGAACATCACAAGGCCATGTAGCAATATTATATATTGTATTCAAATTATGTCGAGCTTGTACGGTGTCATGAGCTTTAGGCAAACGTAATATTTGCAATTTATGAGAATCTTACAATCTGTTGCATTGTCACTGGGAAAGTCTTGCGGTCCTGCAACATACATTACAAACACCAATGAAAATTCACCAACTTTAGTTGACGTTTTAAAATGCAATGTTTTTCAGGAGGTCATTAAGCACGAGGTGGCAAGAACATTGGTGTTTATATTTTGAAGTCATGCATTAAGATTTTAGTTGCATTACATTTTGTATATCTGTTATGGCTTGAAATCTTTTGTAATAATAACAATAAACAAGTAAAGGCTTCGGGCTATTGAAACACATACTTTTTAAATCAATGTATCAGTTTTTATTAAAATAGACTTTTGCACGTTCTTATAAATTTCTAGTGATACTGATCTGAGAAGTAACACGCCCCGGACTCTTATTCCGCTGCGACCCAATTTGGGGGTGTTACATAAATCGCCGGAACAAAAGACACGTATAAATCGCTAAATATGAAAAGCGTATAAATCGCCGTCTCTAAAAAGCGTATAAATTGCCGGATCTGAAAAGCTTATAAATTGCCGTCTCTGAAAAGCGTATAAATCACCAGATCTGAAAAGCGTATAAATCTCCGTCTCTAAAAAGCGTATAAATCACCGAATCTGAAAAGGGTATAAATCGCCCCTCTAAGCGTATAAACCGCCAGATTAAAACTTTTTTAAATCACTTAAAGACACAATTTTTGACGTTTTTGTTTGATTTTTCTTGTACAACTAACTATCCTAAGCCTAGTAGAAGCATAAAAACACAAACTTTAAGGTTTTTAACAACAAAAATTTTCGGATCAAGATTCTTGAACACAAAACTTTTAAACTAAAAAAACTTATAAAAGATAGAAAATTTGATGTTTTTCAAAGTATTTCTTGTAAAACTAGCTTATACTAAGATAGATTAAGAAGAAAGTTTCAAGCTTTATGGTTTTTGAACACACAAAAAATGAAACCCTTTTTGTGTAGTGTTGCTATACATGGCGTGTGACGACAGTGATGGGTGTGTGACGATGATGATAGGCTCATAAGCTACAAAGTAAGCCTACATTTAACTTTTCTGCATTTATATTTTACTAAAACATTGCTTACTGAGGCCCATACGCATCTTGGCGGGGCAAGTTACTAGATTTACAGCGATGGCGTATGAATCCTCTTTTTTAGCTGTTCTAGAAGGCAGATTAAACTTACCCTTTTCCCTTGTTGCAGATTTGTGGCTTGGGATTGATAGAAGATATTTTATTGCTTGCGCCTGCTATGGCGGGTGAATTTTAAAGTTTGGTTTGCGTGCTTTACTGTCACATGTTTGAGTGGATTATTGTTATCCCAAATATATAAGATCCAAACACAACTAAATAAGCTTACCAATAAGCCATAAGTAAAGAAGAAAAGTAGAGAGAGAAACTAGAGAGAGAAACTAAGAGAGAAATATTAGATTGGGAGGAAAGAGTGTGGAGGATTACAAGTAATGAGAAATGTAACCAACACCCTCTTCATGTGTAGAGAGGGTTCTATTTATACCCTTAGCCTACTAGATGGCGTATGGGCTTACTACTTGGGTCGGGCTTGGCTTATCTTGGGCTTCGAGTCTGTAACACGGACAATATTAACTTAACGTCCAAGCCCGTTAATCCCGAATATCCTATTACATCACAAGACTTAATCTAAACAAAGACGACTGTAAACATTCTTGTTTGACTTATAGAAAATAAGGCTAACAATCTCCCCCAATGTTGAGGTCTTCTTTGATCTCCCCAACGTTGACATTCTTGATGGAGGTTATCTTGATTTGACTTTATCTTCTCCAATGTTGAAGATATGATGTTTGAGCTTTGCCTTCTTTGGTCTTGTCTTTGTCTTTTCTTGTTTGTAATGGCTTTGTTTGTTCATGCTTAAGATGACTGATAACATTCTTTTGGTGTTGTTTATGTGATCATGATCTTGAGCCTATGTCTTTTGACTTTGAGTTCTTGAGATCTTAAATCTTGCATCATATCCTTGACTTGAATCTTCTTGATTTAACTTTCTTGATCAACTTGTGCTCTTGACCGACATACTCATACTTATTGTATTCTTGTTTGACTTATATCAACATAAGGCTAACAATCTCCTAAAAATACGATTTTTGATTTGACTTTGAAGATCTTTGAGGTAGTTTAAGATCAACACTCTTGATGCTATCTCATTGACTTTTAGAGCACGAGTATGAGCATGTGGTAATGAATCCGACTTTGCTGGTACATGGTTGTAACACCGACCTTTAAATCTGCATTTAAAAGGTTAGTGATAAATAACAGATATGGATAAAAGTGTCTTTGTCACTTCGTCGAATACGGTTGCAATAACCATGGTTCCCCTATTAATCAGTATAAATATTGTCTGTGATCAGATAGAATTCATATGAATCTTCTTGATAAGGTTTTGCAGCTGTACTAGCCGTTCTCGTTACCAGAACGTCTCAAAGGATCTTGCAAGTCATATAGAATCTTGCAAGTCACCTATCGTAGAGCTATTTGAGGTTGACTCTGGAAGGATTTCCATTCGTCACTGTGAATACTAAAGAGTATCACTCTGAATGTTCTGGCAAGATCTCAAGGATAATGCGTAGGACTCTTTGTTACCAAATGTTGTTTAAAGGTGAACAACAAGTGTTATACATGGATTGTGTCCTAATGAGATTTATAATTTGATCTCTCTTGGCTCTAGACTCGATTTGTGCACTTTGGTTTTAGTACTCGAAGGCTGGAGCTGACTGCCACCTATTCAATATCAACAATCTCGGAGTGAGATGTCAATAGATAACGTGTGTATCTCTGTGACAAATGAGACAAGTTTCTTTTAAGAGAAACTCGAATGGCTGGGAAGGGTTGTGCATTGCATCACTGGGTCCATGACGTCTTTCTTCAATACCAACAATCATCTTTGTGATTTTGATAGATTATGTATTGACCCGGTTTCTGCCTAAGTTATGTGGAGGGCTTCTTTCTTTTCACCCTTTATCCATACATTTCTTTTTAATTCTTCAACCCCTTTAATGCTTACCAAGACGTCATCACTAACACCTTGTTGTGATTGTTCCAGTGTTAGCTCAATCTTAGTCGGCATTATTCTCGTTTCTCATTCTTCTCCAAATCATACCTAAGGACTTCTAATTCAATCTATAGAATTTCCATGGGTAGATCCCTCCGGTTCTGATTGGATCATAGGACTTATACCTAACCTTAACCACCTTATGACTTCATCGATGTCGTGAGTTAATTGGTTGTTGGGTATAGAGATCAAACCATAAAACCTTTGATACAGACATTTTGAAATACCCCCCCTACACATGTGCTTTGAGATTTAAAATTGTTTTGCACATAAAGGAAAGAGTTGCACTTAGAGTCTTAAAGATCACATTCTTCTATATCATATTTTAATCACATTTTCTCTCCTTTTTTTAATAATAACTCTTTTAGTATTTGAAATACCAATTGATTAAAATTTGACATGAAAAATTCCATGGGAAGAAAAATTATACCACGGTATTGCATGAATTAATTCTTCTAATAGCTCTCCTTCAACAAAGTATGTGGGATACCACTAATTTTTAAAACTTGACATTACAAGGAAAAAAATGATATGCCACCACAAATATGTTGAAGACGGAGTGAGATGCCTTAATAAACAATGTATATTATTAATTGACATTATAATTTCAACATTTTAATTTCATGAAATGTTTTTGGATACATACAATTGACATTTATGATATGTACCTAAAATACATTAAAGGCTTTGGTTTTTTTAAAAAGCTCACTCTCAAAAATTGATTCACTTGCTACGATGACATTTTTGAGCATTATTTTACCAATTGTACCACTTATAGACGTGAATATTGTAACCAATTTTAAATTACATCGAGGAAGGGAGTGGTGAACACACAATTTAAAAACACATACCACTTATTATGAAAGATACCACAATTAATATTTTAAACAAATTTGACATTGAAGTTCTTTTTGAAAATTATGTTCAAAAGCGGGTTTTTGAAAACCATGATAGAAGACTTCTCTTCTATTTGTAGAGTAAGCGCACTGAAGCGTACACTTCCCTATTACATTCATGTCCGATTTATGCATTGAATTGTATATAAGTCATTAAGAAAATTTAAAAATGACATGTTTTGAAACATTTTAACTCCTGCTCAAACTTCATTTACAAACCTGTGTCAATGTTAATTGACATTTCAAGGTACGTAAATGTTATCGATTCCAAGAGACACGTCGAGAAGATTATTTTTGGTATTTTTGAAATTTTTCTGATTTTATATTTTGTTTTTCTAGATTTTATATTTTTCTATTTCTTTTTGTTAGTTTTATATTTTTGTATTTTCTTTTTTCAAAAATATTTATAAATCAAAATAAAGAGAAAAATAAAAATATTTACACATTCGATGTTTGATGGATCAAGCAGATTCGTTTGCCAGAACTTCCAGTTCTTCTGGAGTCAAACATCTCATACCGAGTCTTCTGACGATATACTTAAACCTATCTTCGGGTAAGGCTTTAGTAAACAGGCCAGCTAACTGGTATTCAGTTCCGATAAAGAATAATTCAACAATACCATTTTCAACCTGTTCCTTTATGAAGTGAGATCTGACATTGGTGTGCTTGGTACGGGAATACTGGACTGGATTGCACGAGATGGCTATGGTTGCGTTTGAGTCACAGTACATAGGTATTTTGTCAAAGTGATAGCCATAATCTGTGAGCTGAGTTCTCCCAAAACTCAAACCTCAAAAAATCAAAAAAACACAACAAATTCTCCAAAAGGCTCAAAACCTCGACACTCAGGAAAAAAAAAAACCAAAACTCAAAAAAGAAACTCAAACAAACAACTCAAAAACTCAAAAAAGAGCTAAATCGACCTCAAAAAAAAACAACTCAAAAAAGCAAAACTCAAATTTTCTCACCAAAACACAAACCTCCAACAAAAAATAACTCAAAAGCACAAAACACTCAATGGGGTTGTGTATGAAACCATAGAACTTGTGCGTAGCACGCAGATAAAGACACATACTCGGCTTCTGCTGAAGACATTGAAGTGTAGTCCTGCTTCTTTGACGACCAGCTGACTAACTTATCACCTCTTAGAAATTGTATGCCACCAGATGTACTTTTTTGTGAATTGAGACATCCCGCGTAAATCGAATCTGAAAAAGCTGTTAGTTTAAAACCGATTTCCTTTGGATACCATAGACCCATGTTAATGGTATTCTTTAGGTACCGAAAGATCTGATTAACGCATGATATGTTCACAATTCAGTCTCGCTTGATAACGAGCACAATAACATGTTGCCATGAACAATATTTGGTCTACTTGCTGTGTTAGGTATTCATGGAGTTCTCGAACCCATACTACGATAATATCGTTTGTCAACTAGAGTTCCAATCAAGTTAGCAACTAAGGTGTGTTTTCGTAGTCCATTGGAGTACCATGATATCACATGAGGTCATACCATCTTTTTAAGTATCCCTCTTGGAGCTTACTTACTTGGTTTATAAAGGTACCACGTGGGGACTGGTGAATTTGAATTCCTAAAAAGAATTTCAGCTCCTCCATCATAGACATTTCAATCTTGTTATGCATTAGTTTTTCAAACCTTTTTGAAAGTTTTGGGTTCGTAGAACCAAAAATAATGTCATCAACGTAAATTTACACAAGCAATATGTCTTCCCCTTTTTTGGTAATGAACAGATTTGGATCAATAGAACCTTTGGAGAACCCTTTGGATACCAGGAAGTTGGAGAGTTCATCGTACCACGCCCTTGGAGCTTGTTTGAGTCCATATAATGCCTTTTTGAGACGATAGACTTTATCAGGATGATGTGGGTCTACGAATCCATCTTGCTGATTGACGTACACTTCCTCCTTCAGAGGACTATTAAGAAATGATGTCTTGACGTCCATCTGGTATACTGGAAATGATTTGTGTGCAGCATACGCAACGAATAATCAGACAGCTTCCAATCAAGCCACGAGTGCAAATGACTCTTAGAAATCAATGCCTTTATTGCTGACTGTATCCCTTAGCTATAAGATGAGCTTTGTTGCGGATTACAGTATTCTCTTCATCACGTTTGTTTTTCCAGAGCCACTTCATGTTAATGACATTTTTGCATAAGGGTCTGTCGACTAATTCCCATACATTTAGTCGTTCAAACTGGCGAATTTCTTCCTGCATCGCTTTAATCCATGCAGAATCAGCCATGGCTTCTTTGATGTTCTTTGGTTTAGTTCAACTCACGGTGAGTGCGAACATACACATCTCGCCATCTGTTTCTAGCTGACGTCTTGTTCTAATTGATTGTGAAGGATTTCCAATGACTTGTTCTAACGGATGATATTTTATCCAATGATGTTCAGAAGGATGTTGTTGATAGAATGTATGCATGTTTGATGAGTCAACATAACGAGACGATGTCTTCCCTTGTTCTTGTACTGGTGTACTAAGATGTTGATAAATTTGTCTTCTTTAACTTGTGTAATTTCTCCTTGAGTTTCTGCTTAATTAATGTTCTTAATAGAAGTAACACTTGCTGCTTGAGTTGGTGCTTGATTTGTAGTTTCAGGTGTTGTTTGAATGATCAATGGAGGTGTATCTGCAGCAACGGTTATTGTAGTAGATTGAGTTGTGTTTTGTTGTTAACGTTTATCAGGTGCATCAGCAGCATGTACAGCGAAAAACTTTGACACAACTTGAGTAGTTCCATTGAGTAATTCATCGAACATCAGACTAAATAGAAAATCCAGCTCATTTAACGTTGTTACTGTCTCAGCTGCTTGAGGAACATTTTCTTAACTTTGGGGATCAGGACTTAAACTATCATGTTCAAGTGCCGTTGTCAGACGTTGTGGTGCGGGGTCAGAATTGACATGATCTGACGCCATTAGAGGCAATTCATCAAAGTTGACATGTATGGTTTCAACTATCAATCTTGTTCTCTTGCTATACACTTAGTAACCTCTTGATGTTGTAGAATACCCTACAAAGATACATGCATCACCTTTTTCCTTCATTTTGTCAAGATTTTTACCATCTCTGACGATGTAGCAAAGAGAACCAAATATGTGAAGGAACTTAACAGACAGTTTTCGGCCATTGATGATGTGGTAAGGTGTTTTCTCATGTCGAGGAATTACGAGTGAACGGTTCTGAGTAAAACATGTTGTGGCAATTGCTTCAGCCCAGAAGAACAAAGGAACTTTAGCGGCGCTTAGCATTGTTCGAGCAGCCTCAACAAGAGTACGTTTGACAACGCCGTTTTGTTCATGTGTTCGAGCAGTTGACGTTTGGTGTTCTATCCCTTCTTGAGCAAAGTATGCATGAAGAGTTTTATTTAAGAATTTCGTGCCTTTGTCAGTTTGAACTGTTCTAATTTGAGCATGACGTCCTCTTTGAACGAGTCTGAGGAAATCAATGAGAAGGTCAGGTGTTTCGTCTTTGGACCTCAAGAAGTGAGTCCAAGTATATCTAGAGTAGTCATCAACAATTACGAGAACATATTTCTTTCCATTAATACTTTCTACCCCAATTGGGAACCACATAATCCCATGTGTAAATTTTGTAACCGTCATTTGAGCTCGGGTGTCGTTTGTGTAAAAAGACTTTCGTTTGGCTTTCCGCAACTCACAAGAAGAACAAAGATGATCTTTGATGAATTTTAACTTTGGAAGGCCAATCACAATATCATTCTTTGACAACAAGTTGATGGAATCGAAGTTTAAGTGAGAAAGACGATGATGTTATAACCAACCTTTAGACGATCTAGCTTTAGCCATTAAGCAAATAGGATTAGGAGAAGTTATATCTTGAAGGGTGATTGAGTAAAGATCTGTGCCATAAGAACCTGTGAGAAGATCATTTCCCTTCAAATCACGGATGTAACATGTAGATTTCCGAAAAGCAACTTCTAAATCCGCATCATAGAATTGGCCAACGAAGAATAAATTGTGACTTGGCCCTTCGACGTAATAAACCTTTTTGATAGTGATTGTTTCTTGAACCAGATCTTCATAACCAAGAATCAGTGCAATTTGATCATTTCTAAACTTCGCCGTACCCAGAAATTTCTCCACAAAATTACTTAGAAGCTTGAGATTTCCCGTCATGTGCTTTGAGCACCCACAGCCGAAGATGAATAGAATTATCTCTATGAGCTGCAAAAGAATTAGAAGACAATGGAGTATTAGACAGAGTGGAACACCTAGGAGTTATAGGTTCCAAAATATTAGCAGTTCTAGATTCATTGCCTGGAGGCATACTAACATTTGTGTTGACATTTCCTATTGGGGACTTAGGTTTCTATTTGTATCCAGATGGTGTAAACTTAGAGTACCACCATTTACATGTCTTACTAATCTGCTTATATTGCTTCCTAATTTTCCTTCTAGGTTTCTAATTAGTGGATTCTGAAGCAACTGTTTTGTTAAGGGGTGTTGCAACAGATTGGTTCATAGTTCATTTGGGTTCTCTAGTACTAATAGGAATAGCAATTGGCTGTTTAGTCCTAGTATCTACGCCATTAATATAATGAAGAACACACATATCATGATTGTCATTTAGCACACTTTTTCCACAAGTAACACAAACAAAGTTTACATTTGAGGTCTTAGCATTCAAACTGCCATTACACGCAGTTATAGACATTTTATTATTTGAAAACTTGAAATGCTTACGGTAGTCTTCTACTTGTTGCTTCTTCCCTTGACTATTGTTAGGCATGACTCTATCTTCCAATTGATTGCTCTTAAGTTGTGTCCTACTAACACTAGTAGTGGGAATTACTTATGTAGAGAAAGACACGCGTTTGTTAGTTTTCCTAATGTCTTGAGGCAACTGTGGTGTTTTAGGCTGATTATGCTTTGTGTGAACTTTATACATTTTGGGTGCAATCACATTTGTGTTCTTTAAAAGTGACTTCACATTCTGAGGCAAAATCTGTGTAGTGACTGGATTTGAAAAATCATTGGACACATTATTTGTGGTAACCGACTTTGACTTTGAAAGATCTGTCTTTGCAAGAGAATCTAAAAGAGTTGTCGGTTTACCTAAAACTGATTGTCTTTGACTTTTAAAAGCATTCAGTTGTCGAATAACCGAGGGTTTTTCAAACTTAGTTTTTACAGATTTTCCTTTCAACTTTTCATAAAGTTTCTTCAATTCACATAATGCAACGTTTTTGTCTTGAAGTTGAGCTTTCAGATCTTGTATTTCAAAGTATTGTTCACGTTCTTTCAGAAATACATTTGACTGATTTTCTTTGAAAGCTTTGTCATTTTTTATCTGTTCTTGACATTGCTGTAAAGCAAGTTCAAGATTAATCGCATGTTGTTGAAGTACTTCAAAACTCTTTGACGTTGTATTACTTTTTGAAAGCTCGTTTTCAAGACATTTACATTTGACAACTTTGTCCACATAATCACATTGTAAATCAGTGAATTCATCGAGAGTAGTAAACACGCCAAGTATTGAATTCATGTGATCAGCATAATAATATTCCCTGGAAAGTCGGTCGATTTCATTTAAAAACTATGTTTTTTGAGTTTCCAGTTGAGATTTAAGAGAGCCCACTTCATTTTTAAGAGAATTAATGTATCTCAAATCAGCAACCATTTCCTCTTTCAAACACAAGTGAAATTTTTTTAAATCAACATTGATTTTTCAAATTTAATGACTAAAATTTTCTTCGATTGTATTTTGAATGAATGGATCTATATGACCAAAATATGTCCTTTTAGTGATTTTTTGTTTGCAACATTCCACTCCATCAAAAATCGTGTCAACACTACTTTATTTTGAAAAGTTCTTTAAAGCTTTTACACTTTTGATCCCATGGAATAGGTTCATCCATCTGTCTTTCCAACAAAATTGTGTGTTTATTAAAAGACTCTTTTGTATTTTCATTCTAAGCAAGTATATGACTCATTTTTTACCTTTCTAAAAAATATCTTTGTCCAGGTGACTTTTCACGTTGTGGAACGAACACATCATAAAGATTATTCAACTTGTTATAATTAAAAGGTCTAATTAAATCACTTAATTTTGATCGACTTTCTTGGGCAAGACGAATCGTTTCGTCAGATGCAGGAGCTAACATTAAAGCAAGATTATCATTATAGCAACCTATATCATACAGACGAGGATTCGCTCTTTGAGCTTTCTTAAGAAACTCAGGTTTTACAATTACGATTAAGCATGTTCATCGTTTGAACAGATTGACCGGTTTTGTAAACAATATCATACAAAGCTTTTATTTTTTTTCCAAAGCAATAATTTTTTCAAGTTCTTTGTCTTCACGAGTTTTGTGAAACTTAGTCTGAGCCTCTTTTTCTTGTGACATTATGAAGATGGTTTCTTGATGTGCAAAAAGCTCCTTTTTCATATCTGAAATTGTTTGATTTAAATCATTTATCTTTCGAGTATGTTCATTAAGTGACTTTTGAGATTCCATTTTGTATGACATTAAATCTCTTTTAGCTTTTGCACAATTAATTTTCACCTTTGACGCATAATTCACATCATGATATCTATCAAGTTCAACTTGGAACTTTTTAAGGTCTTTAAACATCAATTGATTGGTCTTTGACAGTTCATTGTTTGCTTCTTTGAAATGGTTATTTGATGATTCTAAACTTTTATTTTTGGTTTTGAAATCCTCAAATTCACCTTTCAATTTATTAACTAAAGTCTTGTTTGATGATTCCAAAAGCTTATTACGATTTTTGCTGTCATCAATTTCACATTTTATTTTATCAATTAAAGAAGCAAGTAAATCACGTTCTTTGGCAAGATCATCATCATCCTGGTCAACCGTTTCTCCATTAGTACTCATATCTAATGAATCAATAGTGATGTTAGTATCACCTTGTTCCTCCATATATGTGTCATTAACAGATTCAGGTTGCTCATGATGTTCTTGGTCATTTACAAACACATTATAGTTATCATCATCATTTTGTACCTTTTGCAATGGTTCAGTATTAAAGATAGGTCCAGAATTGTCAGCAGCATCTGGAGTAACCTCTTGAATCTGTGCCATGTACATATAATGTGCTTCTAGTTCCTGATCGTCAGGTTCATCATCAATGTCATCCCTCCAATCAGCTTGCTCTGCATTCAACTAAAATCCAGCTTCCTCTTGCTAACATAATAGCATCTTCTCCTTGTGATAAGCTGCATGCTTTACCCGTTTCGATGTCTAATATTCCCTTAATACATGCCCATATTCCTTGCAATTATAACACTGAATCCTAAACTTTTGCACCACCCGTGTACCCACATTTTCCCTAGCCCTAGCAACACTAATTGTCCTCTGATTATCATAGCCAATTCCTTTGTTGATTCTTGGAGTATTATCCTGATGTGCTCTACCGGTGTTTGATGAAGTTCTGAGGTTGTTGTTGGTAGGTTTGTAGATTTTCTTGAATGATAGAGAAATTAAAGCCATAAGTTTATCAATCTCGTTTTCCTTTGACATTTCATCATTGTGATAACCGGTAACTTGCCCAGGGTTAAGTGTTATAAAATATCATAATTTTCTATCAGAGTCTTTTGACTTTGTCGGCTTTTTGGAAGAAAGCTGAAAAAGTCGACTTCGGTTGACTTATTTTGCGTGAAACGGTTACGGATTAACCGGGTGTTGAGAGAGTTTGGTTTCCATAAGTGAATCACTTCCGATTCATCTTTCAGTAGCAGAATGTTTATGTTGTCATTTTTATTCGTTCCGGGAAGTTTTTATGTGTTCTGCGAAATTGTCACGCAGCGCGTACCGGCACAACAGTTAAGTAGAGAGCGGGTTTAATAATCGTGGGTGAATTTAACGAACTTATTTGATAATTAATTTTGTAATTTGAAGTAACGCTTGTCTAGAACGTAAATCGTGGAGGTGTGAGTTAAAAGTTATCAGAAAACGGGCGTTTTCGTGAAATTTGAGTTAAGTGTGTATCGGTCGTAAAAGTGAAATTTGTGAACGAAGTCTAAAGTGATAAGGTGTATTTTTGAAGTCAAGAAACTTTTAAACTTGTGAGAAAGGCTTCGGTTTGATTTGAAGTAACCACGTATTTTTGTCCCGACATGTCTGTCAAATGTTCTAAATGATTTTGGGAAGTTTAAGTTGGAAATAAGTCGTGTAAATAACCTAGATTATTGGAAAAATGTTTTTAAGATCAATAAAAATAATACGGAACTTTAGGAAATATTTTAAAGTCAAAGTTTTTTAGTTTTAAGCGAACCCGACACAAAAAGAAGCCATCCTGAGCCCCTAGGATGATTAGGCCGGATATGGGACAAAGAGGGAACACGAAGGAATTTTTTAGCACTTTTGGTCCTTGTATGTGTAGTATATTGGAAATCATAACACAATCAAGGATTAATGGTTGGCCGGTTCTAGAGAGAGAAAATGGGAAGTTCTAGTGAGAGAAAATCACTTAGTGTGTGTTTGTAATATAATGAACAACCAGCCCCTCTCCATGGCTGAGAGGGGGTTTAAATACATGAGTTATTAGTGCCCTAAGTGGGCTATGGAGTGGGCTAACATGTGGGTAAAGACCCGGCCCAACGCCATAAGTCATACGGTAACTAAACGATAAATATTAAGACTACGAGCTAACCTATGCTAGACATAACACGGGGTGACCGAGTCTTTTTCATGATCCTAACAATCTCCCCCTAAGGGAGGTCACCCTAGAAAATACAATTTGAATCCTAGCATTATATGTCTTGGACTTTTGACTTCAGCTCGTAATCTTTGATTCTTCATTCATTGATCTCTTTGTACATAGTGAGTAGTGATCTTTCGACTTTAAGCTTGAGCTTTTTCCTTTAGGCTTGTCTTTGCATGTAATTTTGAGCTTTCTTGAGATCATCAGCCAAAGTAAATCTCTATTCATCATCTTGTGATCTTTTGCCATCTTGCGTGCTTGTGACTTTTGGGCCGACATGCTCATACTTGTTGCAATCTTGAAAGCATGACTTTATGCTCGTATTACTTCATCAATTTAACTTGCTGACGAAGAAGTTGATATCAGAGTTGCGGAAGCTTTAGGTCATTCTTTCTTGATGTTGTAAAGTCATTGAGTCTTGAGTATGAGCATGTGGCTATGAACTTGATTCTGCTGGAACAGGTTGACGCCATCTCCATCTTTATATGAACCTGTAATGAAACAGTTAGCAATAAAGCTTGGTGACGAATATGGCTTTGTCATTCGTCAGAGTTTGGTTGCATTAACCTCCGGTTCCGTGAGGACCGTTTTACAGTATAAATATTGTACCTGTGATCAGGTAGATTCATTATAAGAACCTCCTTGACAGGGTTTCCAGCTCAAAGTGTTAGATCATCTAACGCAGATGCATTAGATTCACTGTACTTGCTAGTATCTCTTTACCGGACACCTCAAAGCAGGCTACCTTACTAATAGTATTGCTACTAATAGAACAGTAAGAGTGAATCAGTGAGTTACTATCTCACCGATTGAAGATAAAATTGATTTGAAAATCAATCGATGTGTCACTAGTTAAAGTGATTTTTGTAACACATCGAGAGTTTTAAGCTTTTATCAAAATTCATCCTCCGTCAATTCATAATCTGGACCGAATCGATGCCTAGTGTCACAAGTTTGATCCATTAAGGATCTCACAAGTCACCTACCTAGAGCTTGTTTGATGTTGGCTCTAGCAGGATTTCCATCTTCACTGTGAATACTTTCGTATCACTCGGATGTTCTGGCAATATCACAAGGATAATGCGTAGGACTCTTAAGATAATCCTTGTTTTCACAGTGTGTGAAAGACAAGTATATTGGAATAGTGTCCTAACAAGATTTATTGATGATCTCTAGGCTCTAGACTCAATAGTGCATTTTGATTTAAGTGAGCGGAGGTTGGAGCAGACTGCCACCTTTTCAATACCAACTATCTCGGAGTGAGATAGTCAGTAGATTACGTGTTAAGTCTCCGTGACAATTGAAACAGAAATCTTTTGAGAGATTCTGAGTGGCTAGGGAGGGTTGTGCAGCGTATCACTGGGTCCATGATACTTGTCTTCAATGTCAATAATCAACCAAGTGATTCTGACAGCATATGTATTGACCCGGTTTCTGCCTAATGTTAAAGGAGGGCTGCTTTCTTTTCACCCTTTATCTTAACATTTCTTTTTCATTCTTCAACCCCTTCAGTGCTTACCAAGACTTCATTACTAGTACCTTGTTGGGTATTAGTTTCCAGTACTACTCTATCTCAAGTACCGCACTAATCCTTATTCTCGACATTACTCCTTTTGTACTCATAACCTAAGGACTTCTATTTCTACACTAACTAGTGGATTGTCCCTGGGTAGATCCCTCCGGCTCTGGCGGGATCATGGGATCGAGTACCTAACCTTACCATCCTTATAACTCCGATAAAGTAATTACAGGGTCGGTCTTTGGTATTTCCACAATTGCCATCATACACCATTCGCTCCCCCTCAATATGTGCATCGATATTCGAAAAGGTTTAGCACATATGGGAGAGCTTACACTTGAGTCCAAAAGATCACATTTTTTATCAGATTTAATATTTAAATCACATTCTCTCCCCTGATCAAAAATTTCAAACCTTTTGAGATTTAGGATCTCAATTGATTTAAATATGTTAGAAAATTTAGGAGAAAATGTGGTCTGATTAAATACACACCGATATTGGAACATATTAATGCTCCCCCTATGTTCCAATACTGAGGAATCTTTAGTGGTCAGGTATAAGAATGTTTGAAGGATTTTGAGTTAACCAAAAACTCAAGAAAATTAAACAACAGACACATAACACCTAAAGATACACTACTTAATAATGTACAAGATTACAATATATACCACACAAGAAGTACGAGAAGCTACAGAGAGGATGTCATCATTCGGTTATCCGTAGAAGTCTGTAGTCTCCTTCGCGTATTCTTCCACCAATAAAGCTTTCTAAGTTCTAGAAGATTCTCCTGAGCTTTAGCCGCTTTTGAATGGCAAACATGAACTGCTTGCACTTGATCACATCATTCATGGTCCAGAACCTGGTATTCAGCGCCGGATTGTTCTTGTTAACCTTTAATTCCTTTACCCGATAGTCCAAAGCTTCATCTATTTGTTGTAGAGTCCCGTCACTGAACTTGTGGATTTCGTTGAAGCGCATGAGCATCTGCATACCATACTTGTCTCTGAACACTACGGCTCTTGGAGAGTCAAGAATCTTGTAGTCGTGCATAAACTCGATACCTGTAGCTTCTCAGCAAGGTTTGGTGAGGTTCAGCTGAGTTTGGTAACTCTCGATGCCGAGTTGGAAGTCTTATACCCGTTGTCTGATAACCAGATTCCTGATCCATAGGTTGACAACAGAGGAGAGAATCTTCCTGTCCCTTGGCGGTAGGTGGTTCAGGTGACCTTGAAGATTCAACAAGTACAAGTCTTCAAAGTCACTCGGGTACAGATCCTTGAAGTTATTTTCAGCAATAGTATATTCCTGATTATCTGCTCTTCGAAGGATTATCTTTTTCGTGTAATCATACTCGTAAATCAAAAAGACTTCAATCCTGACGACACTTAGGATTCTCATGTGAGTCCTCACAATAGCTCTTCGGTTGGTGTCTGGTGAGTGTCGGTCGATGTAGAATTTCTGTCTCTTGAACCACCAGTGGGAGATACCATATGTTGCTGAAATGTCATACATGCACTCTTCTTCGATCCACATCTGATCTGGTACCATTTGTTCTAACCCGGCATCAGGATAATGAGCAGCTTTTATCTTTGTGATTGACAACGCAAGTCTGTCACCCTTGTTGCCGAATCATAGATACTCCAAGTCTTTGTTGTAGAAGAACTTTGTCTGAATCGTAACTTGACCTGGAGGACCACCCAATGGGAGTGGTCTGCTGACATTATGCCGGAGAAGTCCATCATCCACTTGATTGGTCAGAAGCTTGTGACATTCTTCCATTTAAAATTAGAGATGAATCACGTCAGGATGGAAGGCGTTGAAAACTTCATATGCAGGACCTTCCAAGTGTTTCGTTGTGAGCTTTGTGATTCCTTGCTTCTTGCAGAACCAATCAATAAACCCCCCAATATCACCGGTCTGTGAGAGCAGAGAGTTCTCCAGTGGAGGTACGTAGCCGGAGGCTATAACAGATGCCCAGTTGTTTATGGGGACAGGTAGACTTGATGAAGGAATGGACAAAGCAGGTTCAAGAGTCGCAGGTCTTTCTTCTTCGGAAAGAGGTTTAAACCATTCCTGATTCAGATTAACTTTAGGAATGTGCCTACTGCCGATATCTTCATCATCAGACACCAGATCCTGAGCTTCAACGTCTAACTCTTCATGCATAAATACATCTTTAGGAATAGATGAGGCAGAGGGCTCGAATCTGGAGGTTGTCGTTGTCCAGGCTGTATATGCTGCTGAAGCAGCTGTCTTGGACGAGCCGGGAGCATCTGAGCCTTGAGATTGATCACCTTGATTGGTTGTTGGAGACGATGGTGGTGGAAGAGGATCTTGAGCGGAATCAGAGGCTCTAGTTGTACCGCCTTGATAGACCAGACGGTGGTGGAGGAGGTAGTGGTGGAGGATGTGACCCAGGTGGGGTTTTTGGTAAATCCTGCTTCCTCTTCTTCTTTTTAAGCTTCTCAGCTTTGTCTGCATCAAATTGCTCACTTTCATCACGAAGGATAGATTTTTGTAATGCTTCATAGGCCATCTTGTGATCCTCGTAGCCCTTGTCATAATTCTCCTCAAGCATGCGTTGAAGCAAAATCTCCTTCATGTCAAAAGTTAGGAGATCCTTGAAGCGAGCACAAAGAGGGGCTCTCATTGCATATTGAACTGATGCAGTAACCGCCTCTTTCACCATTTCGTGAATTTTTTGATCAATCTCCTGCGTCCGCATATACTCCATTATTTGCTCTTTAATCATTCCAGACAAATCTTGAGTCTCCAATTGGTGCATCCTGTTCCCTTGCTTGTCTAACCTTTCCTCCAGGGTTTGATTTTCCTCTATTAGATCCGCTATACTTCATTCCAACTTACCAATCCGCTAAATTATGATCGAATTTGAGACGCCTTGTTGTGGTTGAGGTGGTGGTGGTGGAAAAGTTATGGTTGTTGTTGTTGTTGTGACCGTTGCTGTTGATGTAGGTATTGATGCTTGAACCATTGTGGAAGCTGGTTGAGAGACGGTGAGATCAATAATCGAAGAGGTCATTAGAGGAACTGACGCGGTGTCCTGATGTATGGGAACCGTGACCATAGATTGAACTTCCACTTCAGTGTTGGTCTTTTCAGGTTCGTCTTCCTGTGACTTCTCCACAAGGAACTGATTGGTGAAGCTAAGTTCCTTGTCGAGGTTTTGCATAGAAGACAGGGTTCCAGCTGAGCTTGCAGGTTCCTCAAGTCTCACTTCACCTTCAGTTGGGAGTTTAAGGTTCTCCTGAACATTTGGATAAGCCATGGTAGTGAATTCTTCATCCATTTGCTCTGGGTTTGGTTGAGGTGAAGTATCAGAGACCTCAAGATTCATGTGTTCAAGGTTTGGTCCAGCATGAACAACATGACTTGGTTGAATTTGAGAATCCGCAGCAACACCAGGGTCTGATCCAGCCTGGCCTTCGACTTGTTTACCAGGGTCTGATCCAGCCTGGTCTTCAACTTGTTTACCAGGGTCTGATCCAGCCTGGCCTTCGACTTGTTTACCAGGGTCTGATCCAGCCTGGTCTTCAACTTGTTTACCAGGGTCTGATCCTGCCTGGCCTTCACGAGATGCCTCATTATTAGATTTCGTTTCGCTATCAGTTAGACCCAGTTCGACATACAGGGAAAAGGATTCTTCATGGATTAAGGGTACAGTAGGTGCGGGAGTACATCTCTGAAAGATGAACTGTTCAGCAGAGTTCTTTTTCTTTGGAGTCTGAAGGTTGAGTAGAACCTGAGCAGCTTGTTCCTCACCGACTTTCTCTTTCCCCTTTCCCTGTACCTCTGGAAGTGGTTCATATTTTCCAGGTTCGGGTTCCCTGATTACCACCGGTGGAAGTGGACCCCGAGGTGCAACATAAGCATCTTTCAAACTTTCTTCCACTGCCTTATGCATATCAGCCTCTTCATCACCAAACCTGGGTTCATCTGCAGGAACACCTTCATATACGAATTCATCTACCAACTGAAGAGTGCTCTGTAGCTTTCTCTTCTTTGACACCTTACTAGCTTTAGAATGTTATGCTTGAGATGGGGCTTCAGCGGCGTCTAAAACCAGCTTTCTTTTCTTCTCCTGAGGCTTAGCAGGTGTAGGTTTGGATTTGGTTGGTTGAGATGATGTAGATTTGGAGATCTTGGAGGCTGCAGGTTTTGCCACTGGTGCAGTTTTAGGTGATTGCGGTTTTGGTTTCCTGGTTGTTTTGGGTGTTGCCCCCTTTGCTGGTTTGGTAGCCGGTGCTTCATCGTCACTGACAACTTCTCCGATGAAATACCGCTGGTACTTCGCAACCTTTGCCACATATTCGGGGTAATAGGTAGTGGATCGAATGCTCTCAGATATAAGTGTATCCAGAATTGCCATCCCAAAACTTACTCTTTTGGTGTTCTTGAATGAGAACTTCAGGTATCCCAAAGCAGACTCCTCATAAGGCAGGTGGAGTGGAGAACCTGGTATTTTGTGGAACTTGTGTATGCTCTCAGCATAATGAATGAGTGGATACACTAAGTAAATTCTTCCCATATCCTCTCAGCATAATCTATATTTGCCTTGTTGACAACACCCCACAAGATCTGCAACACTGGAGCTCTTGGTCTTTTAAATGCTGAAGTTTTTCCTGTGAGGCAAAGATTGATGATAGTGGCGAGTGCCCTCCACGGTGGATACATGTCATTTGTCACGACTCCAGATAAGGTTCTGACGGCATTTGGGTAACCCAGTTCGTTGACAAAGGAGGTTATAGTGTTAGCATTTGATGGAGGTGTGAAATTGTTGTTGTCTTGGGGTAATTGAAGTGCATCTCTTAGAGTAGCTTTTGTGAGATAGAAGCGTTGTTTATCCAGCTGACAGCTGTATCCTTTGTCTTTGTCAAATCTGATGGTGTCCCAGAACTGCTGGATGTAAATGGATGGAATGGTGGAGGAAGCGGTGAAAGCTTTGAAGAAGTTGGTGTTCTTTAAGATGTCCACAACTATCTTGAATATGGGATTGGCTTGAGTTCTTTCCACATCCATGAAACAGTTGCTTTTTCCCACTGGGACCTATTTGTTTCGAGGCAAGATTTGCTCATCAGACCGAGTAGGTGGGGAAGCAGCAACAACTGGAACCTTAGGAGCATTGTTATTTGCATCAGCCATTGTAACTGCACACATGCATCAACGAAGACATACATACAGAAAGGTGATGTTAGTTAAAAGCACAAGCTCGAGGGTTAGACAGACATAGACGTAAGTCCAAGACCAAATAGACACATTGATCATATTAAGGTGATAGTCAACTGAGATGTACAACAGTTAAGTCAACGGAAGTCAACTCATGACAGTGGAGATAAAACTCAGTGACCGATACATAATGACCAAAATTCAGATGACATGACAAAAACACAGCTGGGAAAACACATCAAACAAAACGCAAAGAATGCAAGAGCTAAAACGCAGAGAATGTAAGAGCCAAAACGCAGAGGATAATTTTTATTAAAATAAACAAGACACAATAGGCAAAACGCAGTGTACACAAAATGCAGAGTATATTTTTATACAAAATAGACAAATTGCAAAGGCAAATCGCAATGGACAACTATCAATAAGGCAAAGCGCAATTGGGCAAAACTCAAGAATATTTTATTCAAATATAATCAAAACGTAACATTTTTGAAAAATTTGAAAAGGTGGGTCCTACATTAGTACTAATGAGGGTCTTTAATCACAAAACGTAATTAATTGCATTTTGTCCTGCTTTGCAC